>APFE031630809.1:20857-126900 GCA_000404065.3 Pinus taeda
AGTAGGTGTCGAAGGGGTGGGGTCTACCTGCGATTCAACCGGGGGTTGAGCAGGGGGCGGGACTGACGTAGTATTAGCCGACATAGAAAGGACCACAGAGTTTGGAAAAAGCCAAACCGGTAACCCAACAATTAACCCTGGGAGGGTTAGTGTTGCCATATAGAGGGTACCAGCACTTCCAGTAGACGGGAAACGACCAGCATCCCCGCTCGGTGGGGGAGCTAGGTTGATGAAACCCGGGAGGCTTGCCATGAAAAGACGAAATCCTAGCCAAACTATCGCACTCAAAGTCTAAGTGGGTAATGTGATCGTGGTCGAATAAATTATTAAAACATTTAATGTGACCTTTTCATATTTAGAGAGTCGAGAAAAGGACGAAAAGTTGACTCTAGTATCCTTCGAATGTTTTAATGAGCACGAAATGACAAGCTGCTCACTTACACCTTTTCTGTTAGACAGTCTGAAAAGGATCAAAAGCTGACTACTCTGGAAATCTAGGTAAAAGGGTTTGCCAAACAATCCGTAAAACTGCTTATACACCTTAGTGATCAGAAGATCACCAAGGACTTCCCGTACTGCAGTCAATCTTCCCGAATGCTGTGTTCAGTGCATTATGGTTTGTAGGGCGGCAAACTCGGCTTCCTATGGATCAAAGGTTGCAAATCTATAGGGGTCTCCCAATTTATACTCGACGGTATGTGGGAGCACAGTTCGTACTGGCACCTATCGTTTCACCGTGGAGGAATCACCCAACCACTCAACAATAAACTACCAGGCTTAACGACGTCGGAACACGTCTCTAGCCTAGACCTCTAGAATGTGAGCGTTAAGTTTCAATGCCTTGTTAGGTTCATTGAATTAATTTTATTGTTCATCTTCGATTAAGTCTCAGTTTCTGGTCTTAGCGTATGTAATCTCTCGAAATGTCCTAAATGCAACTATATGCGAAAATTGTATTCGTTTCATTTTGATGAATTCTAACTACAGAAGAGTTAAGAGGTTCACACAAACAAAACGATCCCAAAAATCCTAATGCAGCTAATAACAAGAAAGGAAAAATCTTTTCATTTTCTTTTTAAAAGCAAAAAATTAACATAACATGCTAATTGACGAAAAGCAAAAAATCTTTTTTCTTTTCTCTGAAAAATAGTAAAATGCACTTAATGGATTTCAAGAGATATTCACAACTAGATAATTCATTCCAAAGAATCTATAGCCAGATTTGAAACATGAATAATCACCGAGCAAAGCAAAGAAAAACCAAGATCTTCAAAGAACTATGTAAACTAAGTCACAATGAAGTCAGGTAAAACAAGCAAGCTAAAAGCAAGACACCTTGCGGCATGAAATGTAAAAACTCATATAACCACCAGAAGAATATGGAAATCAATCAATGAAATGACTGGATCTGTAAATCATAAATCCAACAGGAGGCTCGATAACAAAGCCACAAAGGCCAAGATGTAAAATCGATGGACAAAGGCAAACAACTGAAGGATGGAAAAAACCACCGAAGGATGGAAAAAACCACCAGCCAAATATCAGTCCAACAGACTTCCAGGAGGCATAAAAAGAGCAGAAAGACACAGACCCAAGTTTAAGAGACTGACAAACAAGCTTATTAAAAAAAAAACTTAACCAGTGCAGCGCGACTGTAAGTCTGCAACTCGTGCTAAACAGAGATTGGCGCGAGTTGTCTGAGAGCAACACACGCCAACCAGCGCAACTGTTCAAAGAAAAAACGCGCTGGCGGAGTTTGCCAGGCAAAAAGACAGAACAAATGGTCTCAGGCTTGGCTTCTAGTATCTAGACAGGGCCAGCAAGTAAAAAAGATAGCAAGAACTCTAACCAAGAAAATTATTCAAACAAATAAATGAGAGAAAAATGACATGCGAGGCAAGATTGAGATTTTCCAGTTTGTAAACCGACCCGGAGATCGACTGAAGTGGCGTTGATCTACTTCACTTCTGCATAGCAGAAGTGTTTCGAAGGCTACCTGGCCACTCTTCAGACTCCATCCACAATTTACAAATCAAACAATACAAACACAATCAACAACCAACTCCCTAGCGGAGTCGCCAAATTGTTGGGTAGGTAAATCCCCTCTGCGGACAGAGGCAATCCCACTAGCCCGACAGGGGTCTAGCAACAATCACACACGCTACACACAAGTTCCTAATTGCATAATTTAAAAGTTGATCAGAAATATCTACCTAGAACCCAACGCTCTTTGTCGTGGAAGAAACGTCGCTCCTGTCCTTTAGCTTTGGCCGGTCACTATCCTTACGCTCCACGTATGGACACTTGCACAAACAAAGAATAATTCGACACAAGCGTAAAATCTAGTATCATGCAATTATATATCAGTCAAGTAGGATATAACTCAAATATTATCAGAAGAATATGTGAGTGGAACCATAATGACAGTCGTTCATTATTCAATAAAAGAAGAGAAGAATTACAACCAAATAGGCTTGACGTTGAAATCTCCTCCAACTGGGTCAGCAACTAACCATGCCTTGCAAAGTGACTTCCTCTCTCAACATTCCAGCAGCATAACTTCTCTCTGAGCTCTCACTATCAATCCAGCAGAATCTTAGCTCACCTTAGCTCTTACAAAACTTCAAAACTAGTTGGTTCAATGCAGGGTGACAGTCATTTATAGATGGAGGAGGAGGAAGTATTCATTGTATCTAGACACCTACTGAAGATTTGGCATTGTCCCAGAATAGCCTTTGGACTGGGTTGTCATGGATGAAAAAGACGACACTCGGCCACTTCCATAGGATTTTTCCCCAGAGAACTGCATGAGCAATGGAGGAAAAAAACACTTCAGTGCACGCTGGCCAAAAATCATGACCAATTTTGGGTGGCGCGGGCTTTGTTCTGTGACAGAGCGTCCATGGGCGCGCCCTCTTTGGAGGAACTGAGCCATTGGCGCGGGTTAGACACTGTGGACCCGTGCTAATGGAAAAAGGGCACTTTTTAGGGCTAATCTTCAAAAGGTGTCTTTAGGGATATTGAAGTTCATACTTAGGAGAATCCAATGCAAGTGTTTTTAAGTTGTGTCACTGGTCAGAGGTCCGTAAATGTGTCCTCCAGTGTGCGACAACGGGGGTAACAAGGACGGTGACCAACGGTGACAAATTACTGCGTAACACCTACGGGAAGGTCTCTGTGCCCTCTTGGCCATATAAGTGGCATGAAAAGATGACCAAGTACTGATATGCCTTCTGTAGTATCTTCACCTTGTAAACTATACTAGGTGTTGTCCTAAACTTGGCTAGCTCTTTCACCCAACTCTTCAAGATATCCCTAGAGTTTGCATTGTAGCGTGTGCTAAAGGGTTTCTCCATTGTGATCATAGGCTATGGCAAGTGATACATCTCCTGATAGTCCTTTGACCTAAAGGTAGTGTTAGTTTCAGTCTTTCCAACCTTCCTCCAGTGATTAAATATGATCTTACAAAGTGGTCTCAAAGTGTCCAGGTCAAATTTTGTCATTTCAAAGAGTCTTCAAGCAAAATTTGGTCACTAGGCATTAGGTCTAGGGTGTGCTTTCACTCCTTCTAAAGTTGTCCAATTGTCGGTCCATGTCATCATTCGGCTGAGTCTATCATCATTCATAGGGTTGTCATTATCATGTCAGTGTCTAATGAGTCATTTTACACCTTGTTCATGCTTCAGTTGCGCCCAGGCAAAGTCATTTCCCTCTCTTAGGGTTTTGGAGGTAATTTCTCTTGGATGGTCAAATCATTAGCAAAAATTATATCCAGAGGTTCATACACCTTCCCCTATCTTTCATGTACCTTATCAAACACTTCCCATCACTGAGATCCCCCAAATTCCTCATTTTTGCACAAACCCTAGTTTCTTGCCACAACTTGGCAATTTTCTAGGCTAGGCCTGTGTTTTGCCCGTTTGGACCCCTTCCCCTCACTTGATCTCTACGATTCCACTTTCCCCTGCTTCCTAACATCCCTCCCTACTTCAAAAAATTTCCCCAAGAATTTATAAGCCCCTTATCCCCTTCATTTCGCTTCATTTCGACAAAATCCATTGTTCCACACATCGGGGTAGGTTTTACTAAAATGATTTTTATGAGCAATAAAAGATGCATTTTGGAAAACTGAGAGAGGTTTTTGTCCAAAAAATTCCAAGGAAGAAAAATATCCTTCAATATTTACACAGGTGTCATGGTTTTAGAGAAATGGCAAAACTATCGTTGCCTCAGGAGAATTGAATGCACCTCTGAAGTGACCTTGGGAAAATCAAATTTTCTCCTAGCTTGGTTGGCCAAATTACTTTCTTGATGCATGAAATGATAACTAGACACAAAGATATTTCCCATGAGCTATCATGAGCTCAATTTGGAGTTGAGGAAGGCATTCAAAAGTTGATTGCAACAGCACTCTGCCTTGAGGCAACCTCATTTGGCACATTTTGACCAGTCTTGGGAGATTTGATTTTTGACAAGGAAAATGAAATCCTAATTGAAAAATTCCACTTGGGTTAGACATTAGACTTAGAGACCTTTCCAAAGAACTATCCTGCGCCCAATTTGGACACCGAGAAGGCCTCAAAAAAGCATCTGCAAGTCACGCTATGCGTAGGGCTTAGGCGTGCTACACGTTGGGGTTTTGGCTCAACGCGTAGCGCACCGCACGCTACCCTTAAGTTGGGGAGGTCCATTTCAAGAATTTTGGATTTTTCATGACAAAATACACTTGCTCAGCCATGTCCAAGAAGTTTCATGGAGATTTGAGCCCCCAAAAGAATGTCAACGCTGAGCAACATGTGCAGAATTTTGAGTTTTTTCTAGACCTTTTTGAAGTTGATAGTGAAGATGTTAGTATAAGGATTTTTGCTCTTTCTTTGCAAGCCAAAGTCAAGAGTTGGTTCAAAACCCTGCCTGATGCAAGCATCTCATATTTCCAGCAGTTCGTCAAAGTTTTTCTCGACAGATGGATGATTGGGCAGAACCTTTTCTTGATTATAGAAGAGTATAACCAATTGAAAAGATTGCCAGGGGAGACAGTACAATAGTTTTAAGGCAGATTTAACCAAGCTTATTATTCAATGCCAGTTGAGATAAGGCCTACTCCTAGATCTTCTCTCTTGCACCATCTAGGTGCCTTTGTTCCGGAGATGGAGTTTCAGCTGAGAGAAAGGGATATTGCAACACTTCATGAGATGAAAAATAGTGCAGTAAATGTGGAGGCGCATTTGCTGATCCGACGGGCAAGGTTGAAAGAAGAAGAGATGAAAAACATAGATTCGAGTGAATCAACATCTCTAGAGGAGAAACTTGACATTTTGGTAAGTGCAGTGGAAAAGATGATGGACAAGATCAACGCACGGAATGATGATTATGTTCTAGCTCATGGCTCACTGATTGAAGAAGAATAAGTTGCTACTCCAAAACATTTTGTTTCTTATCCTAGTTGTCATAGATCTAATAATGATTGTTTTGTAGATCATCTTGGCGAAGAAAGAACTGTTGATATGACCTGCATGCTTGATGATATGTTTTATACCGATGATTTACCTCA
The DNA here is from genome assembly GCA_000404065.3 of Pinus taeda. Lineage (NCBI taxonomy): Eukaryota > Viridiplantae > Streptophyta > Pinopsida > Pinales > Pinaceae > Pinus > Pinus taeda. Next base: position 26,409 of record APFE031630809.1, read on the forward strand.
GTTTGATCAGTATGATGATGATTATGTTCTCCAAACAAAAGCTACTATTGCAGACAAACAAGCAGCTAGTTCGTGGGAGGAAGAAGTTCATTTTCAGCAGCTTGAATACAGTGATCAACCGATGCATATCAGCTATGACAATGATGAGGAAAGTGCATCAAAGTTCGAAGTAAGTGATGGATCTTTGCCATTTTGTTTTGATTCGTTTCAGTTCATCAGAGATAACTACCATGCAATCAAAAATCAAATGTCAACAAGTCTTGATTTGAATCATCTTGAGAGCAATGAAAATTTTGTTCAAGACTTCTCATATTCAGATTTGCCACCCCCGAAAGCCATTGATTTTCAAGTTGCAGCTGAAGACTTGGAAGTGGACACACATGATTTAATGATTCAAGGTGACTCCGTACCATTCTATTTTGAATCATTTCGGTTTTTGAAGGGTAGATTGCATAGTAAATCTTCAAATGAACAGCCTATAACAAATCAACAATCTCTCAGTGTTAATGTTGAGGATGAGACAGATAACAAAATTCTTCAGCAGCCTGTAGCATCAAATTTGCAGCCACCAAATGAAATTGAAGGACAAATTACAGATGAAGCGGTGGAAGATGAAATACATGATTTGAAGATGTAGGAAGATTCTATACCCTTTTGTTTCGAAGCATTTCAGTTTATAAGGCAGAATCTTCGTAAAATCTCTCAAGAAAAAGATGAACAGCTAGAAGGATGTCATACATTTTCAATGGATACATTACAGCAGTCTTTTCAATTTTTTCATGATCCAATAGCTGATGTTTTGGATGAGGTTTGCAGTCAAAGTCTTTCTCCATTGACTACATGTGAGCTTGAAACATGTGCTGACATGAACTTGATCCGGCAACCAGTTTCTTTGTCATTTTTAGCAGAGGTCTCATCACAAGGCTCAGATAAAAGTTTGCATTCATGGTATGAGGAGAAGAGAAGTAATCCATTGGTTGAGCTAAGTCCCAGTGTGCATGAACTTCAAGATCCTTATGCAGTGTTTTTGGAGACGGATAGAGAATTCATATCATTCAACGGATTTGTTCCCAAGTTGTCATGGGAGTTGCCTTTCAGTAGTTCTCTCTTGTTGTCCATAAGTGAGCACTTGCAGAAAATTCGAACATCAGATGGAATACTTACTTGGTTGCATTGGTTGTTTCATTTCACTTGACCAGGTGATGAATGAAACTGTTAGAGTAGGTTTTGATGAATAAGCTCCACTTTGAGCATCATTTCTAGTTTGTCGGTTGTGTTTAAGTATCGAGTTAGTTCTTAGTTGAGTGAGAGTCAATTTGTGTCATCCGAGTCATCAGTTTTCAGTCATGCATTTTAGTTTGAGTTTTTTACTCCATTGCCCAATGGACGAAGGCACTGTCTGCTCTCCCAAAGATCTGCCGTTCTTGGCACCTCCAAGGAGCTACCATCCCCATTGGAGCCAATGTTAGTGTCTGTCTTTCCAGCCTTCCTCCAGTGATCAAATATGCTCTTACAAAATGGTCTCAGAGTGTCCAGGTCAAATTTTGGCATTTCAAAGAGTCTTCAAGCAAAATTTGGTCACTAGGCATTAGGTCTAGGGTGTGCTTTCACTCCTTCTAAAGTTGTCCAAATGTTGGTCCATGTCATCATTTGGCTGAGTCTATAATCATTCATAGGGTTGTCATTATCATGTCAGTGTCTAATGAGTCATTTTACACCTTGTTCATGCTTCAGTTGCGCCCAGGCAAAGTCATTTCCCTCTCTTAGGGTTTTGGAGGTAATTTCTCTTGGATGGTCAAATCATTAGCAAAACTTATATCCAGATGTTCATACATCTTCCCCTATCTTTTGTGTACCTTATCAAATAGTTACCATCACTGAGATCCCCCAAATTCCTCATTTTTGCACAAACCCTAGTTTCTTGCCACAACTTGGCAATTTTCTAGGCTAGGCCTGTGTTTTGCCCATTTAGACCCCTTCCCCTCACTTGATCTCCACAATTCCACTTTCCCCTACTTCCTAACATCCCTCCCTACTTCCAAAAATTTCCCCAAGAATTTAGAATCCCCTTGTCCCCTTCATTTCGCTTCATTTCTACAAAATCCATTGTTCCACACATCGGGGTAGGTTTTACTCAAATGATGTTTATGAGAAATAAAAGATGAATTTTGGAAATCTGAGAGAGGTTTTTTTCCAAAACATGCCAAGGAAGAAAAAACTCCTTCACGTTTTACACAGGTGTCATGGTTTTAGAGAAATGTCAAAAATATCGTTGCCTTAGGAGAATCGAATGCACCTCTGAAGTGACCTTGGGAAAATCAAATTTTCTCCCAGCGTGGTTGGCCAAATTACTTTCTTGATGAGTCAAACGATAACTAGACACAAGTATATTTCCAATGAGCTATCCTGAGCTCAATTTGGAGTTGAGTAAGGCATTCAAAAGTTGACTGCAACAACACTCTGCCTTGAGGCAGCCTCATTTGGCACATTTTGACCAGTCTCGGGAGATTTGACTTTTGGCAAGGCAAAGGAACTCCAAATTGCAAACTTCCACTTGGGTTGCAAGGTAGACTCACATACCTTTCCAACGAGCTATCCTGTGCCCAATGTGGACACCGGGAAGGCCTCCAAACGCATCTGAAATTCGAGCTATGCGTAGGGCTCAGGCGCGCTACGCGTTGGGGTTTTGGCTCAATGCATAGCGCGCCGCGTGCTACCCTTAAGTTGGGGAGGTCCATTTCAAGAAAGGTTTGCATTTTTGGATTTTTCATGACAAAATACACTTGCATAGCCATGGCCAAGAATTTTCATGGATATTTGAGCCCCCAAAAGATCAAAAAACAAGCAAAAAATGACCTTCTGCCACTTTTTGGACACACAGGAAGCAGTCTTGGGGGATTGCAATTTTGGAGGGGCAAATGGCCACCAAAGTGAAAAATTCCACTTGGACTAGAAAGTAGACATCCAGAAATTTCCAACAAGCCCACTTGTGCCTCATTTGGATGGCGGGAAGTGCCTTCAAATTGGCTTTAAAGGCGCGCTACGCGTAGAGAAATGGCGCGCTACGCGTTGGGGAAATTGGCTAGTTTTGCACCTTCAGCTCAGGACAACGCAAATTTTGACCAATTTTTACTTTTCATGGGATTTTTCACCCTCTTTGATGTAACTAATCTAATTTCATGATTGACATGGCACGTTTTACCTATTCTAGAAGATTCATTCATAAAATGGCAAAAAATTAATGAATGAATTGGTTTCCTAGCTTATAGAGGCAAGTTGTTTTGATTGCCTAGTTTGTAGTGCTCAGTTTAGAATTGGTTGAAACAACTGCTAGAAGGAGGAGCTCGACCCCTATAGGTTAGGGAATGGTTTGGCTTGGTCTATATATGTAATTTTCCATTCAGTAGCAGAGGTTGGACTCTTGGGATAGTTTTAAGAATATATTGTACATATTTACAACATTTTTGGCAAAGGAAGACCAAGGTTTTGCAGCACTACTTGGGATCCATGTGGTTTTATGTCTTGATGGTGTGTTTCTTTCAGTTCTTGTAATTTATGTATGTGCATCATTATCTTTATTAAATCTTCTCTTATTAAGCAAATGAAGTGTTAAGGTAGAATCCATGAAACTGCCATGCTCTGCCTTTAAATTTGTTTAATATTCTATGTTTTCTTCAGTTTAAGGAGAATCCTTGAGACCCCTTTCTCTCCTTAGCCTCTCATCGGTCTGATCTTCCATCTACTTGCTTTATAGGCATCAAACAATTGCCTATCTTGCCCCAAGTGGACCTCTAAAAAAACTGTGCCTCATCCCCACACCCAAAATTGCCTTTCCCTTGATTTCAACAAAATCATAAAAAATCAATCCTAAACTCTTTGTACTTAATACCTAGCCTAAAATCAGTCATCAATTCGGTCATCTAGAGCCTTTTAGATTATCTTTTGCCGAGTTTTACCCGGAGAGAGCCCTCTCTTGTCCTCGTAGGGCTAGCTACGAGGCTGAGCATGGTTTGATGTGGCCTTGAGTCTTGCCTTATTTCAGCCTAAGGCAGATTTGAGCGCTAACAAGTAGAAAGGTATGTCCTGCTGACACTGCTCAACATCATTGTCTCATGATCAGTGTGCGAAACAATCCAATGTATCATGTTTTTGCATAGAAACGTGGGATACCTACATGCAATCCGGTACAAGCCAAATTTGTGGATGTTGACATAGACCCTACGATGTTCCAAATGTTCCTCAAATGTGCCTGAGAATGTATCATTGATGCCTTTCCATTTAATCTTGATGTCTCTATTTGTGCACAACTTGGTGTCTTCTTAAATGGGCAGGCCCATAGACACTTGTTCAACTGCATCTCCAGTTCCACTTCCAACGATGTCCTTTGACCGTACTCTCTTGGAGGCCATTGTACTTATACTGCTGAGAGATGGACGAACAATTGCTATACCTGGAGACACAGTGACACTCATGTCATGAAATATGTAATTTTAAAACCAAAAAATAATGAGGACTGACATGTAACATACCTTGGTGACTTGCAGTAAAGAATGCACAATTTCATCGGGAGGCTAGGAGACTCACTGCCAAAGATGCACAAAGCACATTCTGGGCTATCAGGAGGTTGAATGACTGTTGGAACTATGTAATGCACAGTCCAGCCTACCCGCGAGGGTTGAAACTACGCAATGCACAATTTCAGTCAGCAAGGAAATGCATGCCCAAAGACTGCATTGTGCAATTTTCTAGGTCAACAAGACACTGCCTCCTAGAATTGTGCAATGAAAGCGTGGAGGCCAGTGCTGGGCTAGATTTGCAAAATTTCTAGAGGGAAGGCAAAGCCTTCACTTCCATAAATGTGCATTTCTATCCATGCAAGGCAAGGTTAGGGTCAAGGCAACCCAGACCCGCCGATGGGTGACTAAAAATATGAAAAGATTTGGATGCATGATGAGACTGAGTGTAAGTAAGAGTGAATGATCATGCATGCAAACAGTGAATGCAAGATTCAGAAAATGGGAACGCATGTATGTGTGTGAAACAAGTCACTGCAACGATGACCATCTATGCAAAATAATGTCATGCATGTGACGACAGTGAGATGCAAACAAAAACTGAAACAATGCTTCTACATGTTAATATACATTAAAACGACAGCAGGTGTTCAACAAAACCAAGAAAACAACATTCATACAAATCAAAATACGAAAAGCAACAGAAAAGTAGCAAATGACATGAAAAGCAGACTTACTCGGAAACAATTGAGTTGAATGTGCTAAAGACTCCTAGATGTGCTGTGGGATGTTGGAGCTCCAAGATCGATGTGAGGAATGAGCTCTGCAACATTGAATAAATAAGTTTGAGGCTTATGACACACATGCCACAAATATGGGAAAAAGTGAGACTTGGAGGGAATTTTCTAAAATGATCTTTGCATATAACCTCCACTTGCTAAAAATAGATCCCTAAAATTTAGGGGTTCTTTTTGCATGTCGTTTTTTGCTATTGCGGGAAAAAGCAACCCATGCATGCAAATCAGGATTGCTCAGTCCCAGAGGGAACCAATTAACTTGAAGGCACATGCAGTAGTCTACAAGCCTAGGAGAGGGATTTGCACAGTTTTTGGGCCAAGTAACGCTGGCTGTCCCTTAGGAATTGCACAATTTCTGGGGCCAGTGGGTCACTACCTCTCAGAATCGTGCAATTTATGGGCTGAAGCCTAGTGTTAGGCTCGATTGCACAATTTCCTAAGGGAGGGTTGTCTGGTTGGATTGCATAATTCTGGAGCCCAACATGATTGTGCAATTTCTGGAGGGAAGGCTAGTTTCCCTCCAGAATTGCGCAATTTTTTGAGTGAACATCTCAGCCAGAAAATAATTTAAGTCTAGAAAGGCAACCTGTGATGGCAGACAAACGAGTTGACATGCAGAGGCTGGAAAGCCTTTTAAACTTAGATGAAGCCTATGTACTTGAAGGAGCAAGACATGTAGCTAAGGATGGTTGGTAGGGAGGCTCCAAAATGAAGCTAAGGAAAAATTTTGGAGTGTGGTTGTAACCGCTACAACACATTCTCTCTCCTTTTCTCCTACACTTTTGAATATTTATAAAGACAATCATGACAAATTATGAATTTCCTTTATATATTGTAGAGCCATTATCCTCATTCACTAGTTGTCGCACATCAACCCATGGCCAATCCTATTTCACCACTTCTTGCTACACAAATATATGTGATTAGGTGATTTAGATGAACATTTTAAGCTTTTTCAACCTTCACCTATTATTTTGGGTGTCTTTCTACTTGAAAACGTTAACATGCATCATTAACCAACCAACGCGTCTTGAGTATTAGATCATTTGACTCACTTAAATTGAAATAGGGTTAAAAGGAATTGCATTGCATTTCTATGAATTTGGATATTTGATGTACTTTTCTCTTTTGAATCATAAATTTTAGTGTAAAGTTTTCAGAAAGGTGTACCAAAATCATTTACTTAAGTTATAAGTGACTTATAACCGTAACGATAGATATGGCTATTGAAATGCTTTAGGTTTGTAGAAAAAATTTAGAAACTTGCAAAAGATAATATGCAACTAGAAACATTCAATAGCAAAAAGAACACAATAAACCAATGGAATATGATAAAATAAATTTATTATTATTAATTTGAATCAAATACACCTGATGAGGAGAGTTTGTAGACTTAAATATGAAAATCCCCCTCCGTGGAATTGGTCCTTTTGATGGCCCCGTGCTTCAACTCTATTTCTCTCTCTCAATAATGGTACGCAATGGGGAAAAGATAGAAATGAAGGTTTGAACTCAAGATGAGAGCTCAAATTTCATAGGACGATAATGGGGACAATGAGAATGGTCATGGTGAAGAATGAGGAGAAAACCTTCTATTTATAACAAAATATTGAGATAGATTGAGAGTTAGAAAATAACAAAATATTATTGACTAAATCAAAATCTAGTTGTTGTGAATATTTTATTATATATGTTGAGAGGGAAAAGATATTCAAAATGGTCAAATATCTTTATTTAGAAAATGATAAAAGTAAAACAAATAAAAAATTATTTATTAATTACTTTATGGTGATTAAGTCAAATTTGAATTAGAAACAATTAAAAAATAATGATTTAATAATTACTTCATGAGATAAATTAGGGAATAATAAATAAATAGTGATTTATTTAACTATTCATAACTGGTTAAGCCAAAAATGGTTAGAAATAGTCATTAACTAATGATTTAATTATTATTTTGAGAGAATAATAAATAAACAATGATTAATTTAATATTCTCATGGGGATTTTGGGTTTTAATGAGAAATAATATAGGAAAATGGTTCACTAAACTATTTCCAAAGGTGGGAGTGGGTTTTAATGTGTAAAAACCCATCCTACATGGTATATTTCGATCATATAGTAGAAAATGGCTAAGTGTTCATTTTTTGGGTGATAATATATTACCTCCAAATGTAAGAGTGTGAAGAGCAAATCACATGATGAAAAGACGTTGTAGGTTCACTTTCACGAGACATCATAGGTGAGAGAGAGAGAGAGAGAGAGAGAGAGAGAGAGAACTTAAGCAAAGGGAAGGAATAAAAATGGAGGGGGAGAGACCTAATTGTTAGATAGAAGCCCCTTTTTATCAGTAAATACCCATACCCATGAAGATAACTTAGTACAAATTCCATATACATAATGTTCTTGGAAGGAAAAGGTTGAGACTAATACAATATAAACTATGGAACATGGGACATAGGACATACATCCCCCAAGTGAAGATGAGGGGGAGATCACAACCAAAGAAGCCTGGTTGAATAGGAAAGGACTCTGAAGATATGAATGGACTATCTGAAGGAGACATACATGCTGTGGGTTCTACGACCATTGAAAACCAAGCCAGTCAAATCAACATAACTACAAAAAAGGTTGGATCATAATATGCTGACATCCGAGCATGTGGAGGGCTACTTAAAGGGCCACATCCTCATGAGGTCTAGAACATCTCACACACACTTTGGAAACACTGGTACAATATGCTAGATCACTGGCCCATCAAGTGTATGATTATAGATCATGTGATAAGGAGTTGGAGTTGAGCACACAAGAAACAACCAAGTCAAAGGGAAATAAGGATTCCCTTTTCTTAATTCGAGGTACCAAACAAGGATGAAATTTGGAACCAAGGTACACCACCCTATAGAGCACTATCCTAGAATAGATGTTCTGATGTCAATAAAAGAGGGCTTGTCGAACTTGATGTAATGAGGAATCTTCAACAAAGGAAAGAGGATCATAGTAATGTTACTAACATCGAATGATGCCAGGGATGATGATAGAGGAATGAGGGTACTGGTGGATTTGTGACTTCCCTTGTTAGAGCATAATATGCAAGTTTGAACTGGTAATGACCGATACAATTCCAGAGGGGATGGTCAATTACTTAGACAGAGGATTTTCAAAGACAAAATAGAATAGATGGAGGCAAAATGTGAGAAAAATGGGATGATTGTGGCATAGAGAGCGATGATATACCGTAACAAAACTTAATGGGAATATGAACATACTCCATGGATGTCAGGGGGACTCATATTTGATGCTCTGAACAAGGGTGATTCTATGATGCTGCCACATGGGGAAGGCCCAAAGGGGACCATAAAAACATGAGAAAATAGTGGTTACTCATGAAGAAACTCGATACATAATTCAACAAGTACAAAGGCAAAGTGGTACTAGAGTACGAGCCAATCATATGGGGAGATTCAATTTTAAGAGGCAAGAAGTGATACCTCATGGAAAAAATGGCTTACTGGTGAAGTTTCAAGTTACTAGAAATAAAGAGAGAACCATTATAGATATTGGTGAGATATTTCAAATGGTGTTGACAGTTCATCAAAATTAGCTATGGTTTTCTCATAATGGCCAACAAAAAAAATTAGGGTTTTTCTTATAAAACAGATTCTTTCCCCCAATTCCAATTCATTTTCACATTGAAGTGTTAGAAAATTTGGAGAGGAGGAGGAGGCTCTAAATCTTAGAGAGCTCGTAGCAGACAAACGAACCAATGGAATTCAGATCTGTGATTTTTAGGTAGGTGACCTAACTTGTCGAAAATGGCCTTAATGCTTCGTGGAAGGATTGTTCATGGTGAAGAATCAAGGTAAGAAAGGAATATAAGAATGAACTAGTAGAGAAGTTCTAGTATCATTCTTGCCCACCAAGTCAAACATGAGGATTGAGAGGTAGCTATGGTATCACATAAAGTAAAATGTTTGAATATATGGTATCAAGAATCTATGATATGCGATGTGTATAGGGCTTGCGGAGAGGCTGGTAAGATAAAATATCTAAGGAATGAAATGATAATTGACCATACCTAGATTGTTGAGGTCTAGGGTTGAGAATGGTATTGATCTAGTGAGAAGGTGGCCAGGGGGGCCATCATGCCCCCAAGCATGGGATACTTCCCTCCAACTTATGATGATGGAGGGGACTTATCAGGTATGCAAATGTGGGAATGATGCCCATAGCTGGATGAGTTTGTGGAGCACCATTATGGTCCAAGTGCTCAAATAATGGATTTGAGCATCTAACCTGACTGGCATGAGATCATCTAGAGGATGATGAGTAGATGTAGGGGCATAAGTGCCCCACAATTTTGGATGTATGGGTGTAGCATGCTATGGACATGTTAGATTTATTTATTATAATGGATTACAAAAACTTATATTAATGAATTCGATACATAATATGGTTATGCACTTTATTGTGGTGTCTCCATTTCTTGTTTATGGTTTCTTCCTTATGGGAAGGATGAATGTGGGATGCAGTAAGAGAAAGGAAATGGTGGATTGAAAATCTTGTTTGGCACTGCATATATGAGTGAAAGGGACTAGATTTCTGGGATCACATACATGGTGTCAGTAATACCAAAGAGTGGCTTTTAATATAATGAACTGATGCTCACCTAGATGACATTGTGGCTGGACGACAACAATGTATAAGGGACTGGGTTGTTGATGGAAGATGGAGGAATTCTCAAGTGGATCATTCCCAGGGTGATCTAGAGTGATATGGAACCCTAGAAGTTTTTCTAAATGGGGGATAGTAATGGTACTAGATTCGAAACTACCAGATTCACTAGGAGGGTTGGGGAGAATTGCTTCTTCTGGACCCTTAAAAGTGGATTCCCCCTTACCCAAATATTGTGTGGAAATGTAATGGCCACAAGGTGGATGTGGTTTGAATTCATGGGTTCAAAGTAAGGGGTTACAAAAACAATCATCATCATGGGAGACATGGTTCACATATACAACATCTCTTATGGGAGACTAATGACAAATGGATGTAGAATCCACCGATGTTGAGACCAAAGTGTCTTCAGAAGATGGTTTGGAAGAAGCAAAATAGGAAACTCCTAAAGATTCCAAAAAGATCGATCCCATGGATGATGATAGGTATAGGATAGGTACCAAATTATCAATTATCTCAAAATTAGGAGGGGAATTAAAAATGGTGGGTTGAGAAACCTCATGACCCGACGAAGAACAGGGGCCATAACCCACAAGCAAAGAAGAAAGAGAGTCACTACGAGTGACAACTAACTCGAAAAGCACATGAAGTGTATCATGAAAGTGTTTGAGATGAGGAAAATGATGCAAATAATGTTTGTATGTAACACACAAAGCACAAAGGTGATTCATGCGTAACAACCTATTCTTCTTGGAAGACTTAGGTAAAGTGACTTGCACCTCAAGAATGTTGGGGTTAGTTTGAGTATTTGAGACCATCCTCTTAACATGGGGGAGTTCAGGAAAATTATTGTTGGCATGCCTAATAACATCACGCAAAGCACATGGAGGAGTAGGATTCAATGGTTTAGGAGGGGTGGTAGTCGCTTGGGTTGACTTTTATTTCCCCCCCTTTTCTAGGCTTTCCCCCTCTCACCAGATGATTTCATAATAGGAGTAGCTTCATGCTGAGGTTGCTATGGAAATGAAGCAATGAAAGGGGTGAAAGGAACAGGTTGAACTAGAGCCGAATCCATGTAAGGTTTGAGTTGGTTAAGAGGAGTGTTTGAAGGAGGATCAATGTACCAGACTAGGATTCCAAAAGTCATGTTAAGAAGACTTAACATAGCCATTGCAAGAGTAGAAAAGATTCTTGGTGATGAGAATAAGAAATGTGTCTAAACAAAGGGGGAATAACCTGGAGGAACTCTACTTGAGGGAGAATGATATAGACAAAATCCTCCTGAAGGGAAAGGGCTTAGAGGAATTGTTCCTGAAGGATGCGATGAATCATGAGCAACAAATTGCTGAGGAGATAGCTGCTGGGAAGTCATAATAGACTGCTTGTTAGCAGCTTGTGATGCTTTAGGAATGTAAGCATTGGAAGAGCTAAGCTCAAATGAAACATACAACGGGCCATAATAAGCACCAAGAAACATTAGTGAAACATTAGTGAAGGTAAGGGTGGTCTTTTTTCCCATCATTGTTGAAATGATATTTTGGGGAGATGTCTATGACTATGGGTCATAGTAAGTTAGTTGATCAGTAGTGAAAATATTTCCATTATGGGGAAATCACATCTTGCAAAAGAAAAAATACATGACCACTGACATGAAAATATGTGTAACTACGACCCAAAAAGAGGTTATAATCTAAAGGGGCATCGATGACTTTGATATCGATCATGACCGTCTTGCTGGCAATAATGATGGGGAAATTTTGATTTAAACCAAGAGGCTACGAGGGGTGACTATCCCATGCACGAAGAGTGATTGTTGATGGTGAAAATTCAGGGGAACTAAGTTGCTTCCAGACACTAGCGACCATCACACAAGTGGAGGTGCCTTAATCAATTGTACATTGTTCAACAATGGCATTTTTTATTGAGACTAGTATCTGATACACAAAAAATGAATGAAGGGGGGATGTTTTGCTTTATCGATGTCAAATACTATAAAATTATCATCATAAGGACCCACAATGCTTTAAGAAGATAGTAGATATTTTTGTTGGGATGGGCATGTTTGAAGGACTTCCAACATTGACATGACAACATGAGATTGTGCCAAGTTATCTACTATAATGTAAGTGTGGGTAACTTGAGAACTAGGAGCATTTTGACGTAATGGTCCTTTGGTGATCTTCGGATGAACTTAGGCATAGGGATATATAAGGTACCATTTGGTGAAGAGAGGGGCTCAATGGAAACTTTGGTTTGAGAAGCAGTCATTGACTTATTAGGAGGATTTTCATATTGGCACAACCAAGTTGGAGGTTGATATCTTTAGAATTCATCATGAGGATATGATAATTTCCATTCCCAGGTTATGATGGTTGAGAAGGTGGGGGATTTGGGTTTGTTATCTCAGTATAGCTTCAAATTATAATGCTAAAGAGTTTTAAATTTTTTATTCAAAAAAATCAGGCATGCTAACAATTTAATTATCAACGCTATTTAAAAAATGTCAAATAAAGGCATTGACAATTGGATTGTAAAAAAAAATAGGTGTTCTGAGAGATACTTTGTCAGTGTTGATTCAATTATTTTAAACAAAATTGCGGATAGATTATATGGCAATGCTCGTCATTATTATCACAACTTGATATTAGAGATTAAATATTTAGGAACTTGAAATATTTATTATATATTTTTTTTCTTTAAATGTTTTTCAAAGTGCTAACAATGAATTTATTAACATTGTTGGTTTGAAAACAAAATAAGAGAGTCGATAAAAAATCAAATGACAATGATGTGGTCCATATGCAAAAACTAAGGCCCTACCAAATTAATGATCAATGCAACCTTTCATCCAATGAAAAATGACTCTATCAAATCAGTTGGTAGCATAGCCTATTATCATTTGATAGGTGGCACTGACAAATCAAATGGCAACACTTTGTTTTACTCTATTTTTTCCTACAAAAGTCAGTAACTTTGGGCACAAATTCCAAACAGATGGAAACAAATTCTTGAAAAAAAGAGTTGTTTAGAGGGACTGATCTCATTTAAAAAAACCTCTCTCTTCTTTCTAATAACTATCATTATTTGAGAGATTATAATGTATCTTTGAGGCATATTTTTCTAGATTTTTCGAAATTATGTTTCCTATAAAAATTCTAAGTCAACAGCTGAAGGCCACCTCACCGAATTCAACCTAGGGATTAGATATTATCTCCTCCTTGATTTTTTTTGATTTAGTAAGATATAGATATATGAAGATGTTCGAGATCCATTATTTTTGGATCTTGAACAACTTGTAAGTATTCTATAAAGATATCATTTCTGTAATGTACAGGGTTGGGAATTTGAGAAAGAATTATAATTTGTCTATGTGCTCAATTTATGTTGGTTAATCATAGGTAACTAGTGATCAAAAGAATGTATTGTTTCAAGTTGAGAAATCATGTGTTGATATTTCTTGGTTTGTTTCTTTGTGAATGTGTTTGCCTCCATTATTTTCATTAAATGTTTCTCTTCTTTATTCTTGAATGAAGGTATTAAAGGTGGAATTCATGCTTCATTTTCATGCTTTGTCTTTACCATTCAGGTATCACTTTTCTTATCTAAACTAAACAAAATTCTTTTATTAGATGCTCTGTTTTAAAACATTTTTTTGCTATTTTCTTCTATCACTCTCAATAGTAAGGTTTTCGAAGAATATGTCAACTATCCTGCTCTTAGCCTCTATCACTACAACCATCATCCTAATGATCACTGATTGATTTTAAATTTTTATGACACCATGTCCAAGGATACACTTTCTATGCCTTACCATAATTTTCAAAACCCTACTGAACTCATGATCTAGCCACTATACTAAAGACACAACCAAATGCTGAGGTGATACTATGTAGTTGAACCGTAAAGGAGAGAGTCCTCTCTGGGTTGCAGGGGATAGCCTTTGGCCCTAAAGTTGGTTTGAAAGAGTTACCTTAGGGGTTTTTCCTTTACAACTAAGGAAAAAATTGTGAGGGATAACATTTTGGCGCCATTGTTGGGGAATGAAGGTGAAATCTTCCTTGGGAGAATGAAAAATATCCAAATTTGATTTCTGATGGTGAACAAAAATCAAACACACAAAAGAAGTTGTACAATCTTTCACCTAGAGACTCCATTGTCAAATTTCAAAAGTCAGAACTTTCATGACAACTCCACTGTTCGATGAATCCTGAGCATAATTGCAAATCTAGTGGCCTAATTAGTCAAGATGACAAGGTATGCTATGATGAACTGTGAACATATACCAGGTTTTCCAAATTGCATTCCATGCATAGGTTGACAATCATATTTGCCAAAATTTAGAGATTATAATGATGATGATGCTTCTCTTCATTCGATTAAATTTCATATGCATGTACAAAAAGTTGGAGTTAAATTGCATGAGTATTTTTTGATGAAAATATTTATGGTTTATTTAGACGAAAATGTAATCTTGGGACGAAAAGTTGCCATTGAGAAATAATCTATGGTGACGATGAGCTTATGGAGGAAGAAATTCTAGAGGCATTGTATGAGAATTCTTTTCAACATCAGGAACCAAAAGTAGAGACTAGCTACCATGAAATTTAGACAAACTTCCAGCAAATAGTATTTTTTCCCTTGGATGAGAATGAAGCAGATATGCATGATGAAATCGATGTTACAACACCTGATATTAATGAAGATTTGCAACAAATCCCTGAAATTGTTTACATGTAAACTCTAGGAAGTGAGCTAGTTCAAGTTGGTAGATTCTTACATTTGCAAGAGGATCATGTGAAAAAACTTATTTCCCTTCATTCATTTGAATATCAAAATGAAAATCCTCAAGAAAAGTTATTGATTGTTAATAAAAAAAAATATGAATTGTTTGATGAGTAAGACGATAGTCTTTATACACATTATATGGTTGTCATATTAGAAGATGTTCAAGAATTTATCAATGTTTTTGTTGATATGCATGGAAGAGTAGACAAACCTAATTCTTCCATTTCATTTAACAATGTTATCAGAACTGAAGACATAGGGAAAGTACAACCATCACTTAAGAATGAGGTTTGTCTTTCTCTTTTTTCTCATCAAGAAGAGGTGATTTTTCATGTTTACCAAGATCTCGTGATAAGTTTAATATAATCATTAGCGAAAATATATCTTCTTGTGTTCAAAAACATAAGATGTTTGTTTCAATTGGATTTTGGGTTACCACTTCCTAATGTTTTCTGTCTGCTCAAAGAAGGTGTGAGAAAAATTCTAGTGAGCAACCATCCCATTTCATGATTACACTAGAAATTTTGTATCACTTAATTGAGAATTATTTCAATAGGTTAGCATAGGATGAGTGTGCAATAAGCTTGATGGCCAAGCATTTATTTTCATCCTACAATTTCAGCTTGGTTTGTAGTGTGATTGTTTGCATTAGTGTACAATTTTCAATTTGAGTGTGGTTTAGTTGTAGAATAGGCTGGTTGCAGGTCACAAGTTTAAGGTTTGGAAAATGAATTGGTTTTCAAGTTGAGAGAAGCCCAATGGCTTAGGAATTGCAGCAACGAGTTCTTTGCTCATTCACAGGGAGGAAAACATCCCCATTGGAGAAAATTGTTATCTAATTCTAGCTTCAAAGTATAAGGATAAAAATTTTTAAAATTTTTATTCAAAAAATTCAAGCATGCTGACAGTTTAATTGTCAACATTAACTAAAAAATGTCAAATAAAGGCACTGGTGGTTGGATTGTAGAAAAATTTAGGTGTGCTGAGAGATAGTTTATGAGTGCTGGTTTAAATATTAAAAAAAAATTGCTGACAAACTAGATGGAAATGCTTGCCATTGTTATCACAACTTGATATTAAAGGTTAAAGCTTCAAGAACTTGAAATAATTGTTTAAAGTTTTTCTTTAAATTTTTTTGAAAACAATGACAATTAATTTGTCAGTGCTGGTTTAAAAACAAAAGAAGAGAGTCGCTGACAAATCACATGGCAATAATATGGTCCATATGCTAAAACTATGGCACTACCAAATTAATGATGAGAACAACTTTTCTTTCAATGACAAATGATGCTGCCAAATCAGTGGGTAACATAACCTATTATCATCCGAAAGGTGGCACTGACAAATCAAAAGGAAACACTCTATTTTACTCTATTTTTTGTTGTAAAAGTTAGTGACTTTGGGTACAGATTCCGAACATATAGAAACAAATTTTTGAAAACCAAAAGAGGTTTTTGGGGGGAACGGGCTCATTTAAAAAATGTCTTAGTTTTCTAAAAAATATCATGGTTTTATAGATTCGAATGTATATTTGAGGCATATTTTTCCATATTTTCAAAATTATGTTTCCTATAAAAATGGCAAGTCAAATTAAAGGCCATCTCATCAAATTCAACTTGGGGATAAGATATTATATCCTCGATTTTTTTAATTTAGTAAGCTATAGATAGATGAAGAGGTTTGAGATCCATTATTTTTTGATCTTGAACAATTTTCAAGTAGTCTATAAAGTATAAGTTTTGTAATGTACAAGGTTTGGAATTTGAGAAAGAATTATAATTTGTGTACGTGCTCAATTTATGTTGGTTAATCATTGGTAACTAGTGATTAGAAGAACACAATGTTGTAAGCTGAGAATTCATGTGCTGATATGTCCTGGTTTATTTCTTAGTGGATGTGTTTACCTATATTATTTTCATTAAATGTTTCTCTTCTTTATGCTTGGATGAAGGTATTACAGGTGGAATTCATGCTTCATTTTCATGCTATGTCTTTACCGTTCAAGTATCAATTTTCTTATCTAAACTGAAAAAAAATATTCTATCAAATGCTCTGTTTTAAAATATTTTCTCGTCAATTTCTTGTACCACTCTCAATAGCAACGTTTTCAATGGATATGCCAATTATCGTGCTCTTAACCTGTGTCACTGCAGGAAAAATCCTAGTAACTGCTGATTGGTTTGCAATTTATATGACTCCATGCCCAAGGATACACTTCTATGTCTTACCATCATTTCCAAAACCATACTAAACTCATGATCTAGTTTCCATACTAAAGACACAACCAACGGCTAAGGTGACATTAGGTAATTGAATTGTAAAGGAGAGAGCACTCTTCGGGTTGAAGGGGCTAGCCTTTGGCCCTAAAGTTTGTTTGAAAGAGTTACCTTAGGGTTTTTTCATTTACAACCAATGGAAAAGTTGTGAGGTATAACAAGTCCAAATTAGGAAACCACATATCCTTGGTGAGGGAATGGATTGGAAATAATTGTCGACTGTGAAGAAAGGGGAGGGGATTGAGCAATGGGTTGTGACCCTCTAGAGGCAGTTGTTTGAGTTTCCCATGCTTAATAAATCTGAGGAAGAAGGGGACATTCATGATTTTAATGGAAATAAGTCCTACAACAAGCACAAGATTGATTAGTTCTAAGAGCCTTATTCTTCTTGGGTTGTTCTCTTTGTTGCTAGGTTGCAGAATTGGATTGGTCACCCTTATTGACATTAGCTTGTCTACCTTGGTTGCCTTGATTACCATGGGATGATAGGTTTTGGTTACCTTTCCCCTTATTCCTTTGCTTTGGGTTAGGCAGAATTTTAGCATTCTACTAAGCATACACTTGACTCTATGGAGGTGGTTTCTGTCGCAGCAGAGGTAGGGGAGGCATGGAAGGTTGAGGTGTTGGTGCCATTGGGTGTGGAGTGCCAGGTCATGCAAAAGGATTATATGGGTTTGCGATAACATTTTGGCAACTGGGTTGAGCAATAACTGACCCTGGCATCAGATGATATAAATGGGAAAATTCATATGACGTGCTTGTACCCTGGTAAGAGTTAACACGTGAACGATCATAAGGGGGATAGGTGTAGGCGGAATTGGTCCCCCCCCTCCCCCTCAGGGTTGACCATAACTCATAGGAGGTTGAGGATATGAAAATGAGTGAGGGTGTGAAAGAGATCCAACATTACCATCAACGACATGAGATGCTCCGATGCATTAGCAGTATTACGCCTAGGGAGATCGGGAAGGATGGTATAAACTTTACTTGACTTGGCATATATCAGATCACATTTCAAGGCTATATGGAGAGCTTATTCCTTAGTTTGAGGGAAGTAATAGGTAACATCTTTACCTATGGGGGCTAATAGGGTTCTCAAAAACCAATCCATATACATGCAGTCTTCGAACTCAGGAGCTTTACAAAGGCTCCTCCTTCTATGCCATTCTTATACATGGTCAGAAAGGCGGGTGGCAGACTAGGTTCCAATATTTCCTCTTGGACGGTTACCATAGTTAGGACCAATGTTAGGACCTTGGTTTACACCACCCGCATTGGCTCCTAACAGGGTAGTGGTGTGGGGTTGGGAGGAAGTGGAATTAGAGGAAGACCTAGAATTAGAAGAACTAGAGTATGTATGGGGACTAGATGGTGAACAAGGAGGATGGGTCATAACTTCGAGCATGAGTGAGAGGACGTCCTAAATGAAACTAGGGGAGAAGTCCACAATGTCTATGGGACAAGCACCCGGGGGCACAATGGCGTTAAGACAAAATAATGAATCTAAAGGATATAGGGTAATGATGAAGGAATAGAGAAACAAACAACAAACAAACACCTAGTGCAGTGATGTAATGTGTAAACTAGATAAAATGATATGTTACTCTGATCTAAGAAAAAATGTCCCATAAAAAAAGATAACCTCTACCCTAAAGGTGGTCTAAATCCTCAAACAATTCCTAGCTTTACTGTTTTTAAATGGCCTTGTAAAGAATTATTACTTAGGGGTCTAATGTCTGCAAAGAAGATCTATCTAAGGGAAGGTAGAGTAGAGGAGTGACTTATTTACCCATAGCCACTACCTATAGGTTGTTTTTCTAAGATTTTCCACTAATGTTACCTTCATCCCATGAGGGTGTTCAAGTCTAACCTCATGGAGTTCAAGTCTAACCAATGAGTTGGGATAACCTCATGGAGAGTTGCGCACATTGAGACCTAAGCCTAACCCCCTTCGAATTGGGTCTTTGACGCAAACTATTTTTCATCATGGAATTGTGAATGATTTTAAGCTCCCTAGAATGTCAACTTTCTATTTCTCAATATAAGTGATCAATGTGTGTTTTTGGAATCCTATCCCATTGATCCTAAACCTAACCACAAATATTGTTTTTTCCTATTTCCCAAGTGGGCTTAATCTATGTGAGTTTTATTATTAATGCATAGTGTCTCAAGTATTGGCTTTGTGGTCGTAACCAAGCTCATGTACACTTTAGGTGTGCATGTGTGGAAAATGTGTCAATGGATGAGTTAAATGAGCATGTTTTGAGATGCCATTGCTGTTGAAAATAAATCGTATAAAGTCTAAATAATACTAAAAATGAACAATAAAATAAATATTAAACTAAAGAACACAATTCCCCACCCAATAAGGCAACCAAGTAGCAGTAAATGTGATGGAAAACAAGAAACTAAAGGACACAAAAGTGGCCAAAATATTTATTGTCTAAGAGGTCTTGGATCTAAGGAAAAAATCTACACAAAGTTATGCAAAAACCCAACAAAAAACAGAAAATGAAATGATGGAAAATAATAGAAAATAAGTTGTAAGTAGGATGATTCTCAAAAAATTTAGAAACCTGCAAAAGATAATAGGCAACTAGAAACATACAATAGCAAAAAGAACACAATATCCCAATGGAATATGACAAAATAACTCTATTATTATTAATTTGAATAAAATACACTTGATGAGGAGAGATTGTAGACTTGGGTTTACAAATCCCCCTCCATGGGATGAGTCCTTTTGATGAACTTGTGCTTCAAATCTATTTCTCTCTCTCAATAATGGTATGCAATGGGCAAAAGATGAAAATGAAGGTTTAAACTCAAGAAGAGAGCTCAAATGTCATAGGAAGATAATGGGGATGATGAGAATGGTCATGGTGAAGAATGAGGAGAAAACCCTTCTATGTATAACAAAATATTGATATAGCTTGAGAATTAAAAAATAATAAATATTATTGACTAAATGAGAATTAAGTTATTGTGAATATTTTATTATATGTTTTGAGAGGGAAAAAATATTATTAATGGTCAAATATCTTTATTTAGAAAATGGTTAAAGTAATTAACAAACAAAAATAATTTATTAATTATTTTATGGTGATTAAGTCAAATTTGAATTATAAACAATTATTAAATAATGGTTTAATAATTATTTCATGAGAGAAGTTAGGGAATAATAAATAAATAATGATTTATTTAATTATTCCTAAGTGATTAAGTAAAAAATGATTAAAAATAATCATCAAATAATGATTTAATAATTATTTCGATAGAATAATTAATAAATAACGATTTATTTCATTATTCTCATGGGTTTTTTTGGGTTTAAATGAGAAATAATTTAGGAAAATGGTTCACTAAATTATTTCCTAAGGTGAAGGCGGGTTTTAATGTGTAAAAACCCATCCAACATGTTGTATTTGAATCAACCTAGTAGAAAAGGGCTACATGATCATTTTTGGGTGATAACAATAAATGTGTTGAAAACATTTCACCTCATATTAATTTTGGGTTTTGTGATTTCTAACAAGAATTGCATTCAATGGAATTGTATAATGTCAGAAGATCTGAGAATTATTGGACAAACTATTTTGTTAGTTTCATCTAGAAGCGTATGTTATATTGTTATTTCAAAATTGTGAAAAAAAAAGAATCCCTTTCTCTCTTCTAGTTTATATAGAGTTCGCTGAAATGAAGCAATTTTTTTTTTCTTCAATTTTCATTGCCTTGGTTAATTCGCTAAACTGAAAGAGTTGAGAACATCACCAAAGTCCATTTCATGACCTTGGTTCCATATAACAATTGCTTGTATCTAGTTGTAGTAGCTATGTGTTAAAGTTGCAACAACTATGACTTGCAGTTGTTGTATCTGTGGCTTGGGGATGTAAGATCTGTGAGTTAGAATAAAACAAATTATATATAAATAATATATAAAAATATTCTTAGAATATTTTAACATTGGCCCCATTCATAGGTCACTATGTGTGGGGTCAATTAATTAAAGCATCATTTCAACCACTAATTAGTAAATTTTAAGTGGTGGATTCGTCCTTAGCCAGGGTAGGCCGATAATTGGTAACAATAAGCTTGAGATATGTGTATATTATTGGTTCCTAACCATAATTTTTGTATTCATGGGGACTCATATACTTTGAGATTGGAAGCAAGAGATGTAGAAATTCCTTGTAGATTCAAACTGCTTATGTAACAAAAGACTTGAATCTATTGTTCTCATCAGCGGAAAAAATTAATTGATCAAGAAATCAAAACATAAACATGAGATAATATTCAATCACGTATGCTCATATATTTATCTAAGGGGAAATAAACTGCTCTAAACCCCTTCCTATTTGTATTGCATTAGTAAAAAAAATAGAGAAGAAATACAATGCTTGTTCAAGCCTAAACAATCTTTGCACAAGTATAATCTATCTCACTGCCTCACAAGCTGACTCTGTGTTGAGCCTCCATTTTGTCTAGATTTTCATACTTTTTGTTGAATAAATCTTGTGCATGCACCTGGTGTTTATAGTCATTATTATCATTTTTATGCAATGTTGCACTATTATAGAGGCATTCAAAGGTAATGTGGTATTGTTATATGAATTCTCTTTATTTTGATGATTTGAAGGGATTTTATGTGAAATTAGGACTAATAATAAGTTATCCTTGTGTCAGGTGCATAATTCCTGTTCTAGCACAATTCTTGTTCCAATAGTGCAAATCCTGTTCTCACCTCCATGATTTTCATACATCGAGATGTCATGATGGAAAATGAGCATATTAGTTTTGAAGAGTAGAGGCTCGACATGCTGATGTGTTCCCTTAATTGCAACTAGGTATTCAAAGCAATGCATAGAGCTAAGGTCAAAGCATGCAGTCAAACTATTTCTAGAAGCCATAGAGGTTGCTAAAAGCATTCTATTTCGGTGGATGTTATGGTGAAGATTTCATCACTTGACCTTGATCATTGTGTGTATATAGAAATTCAAATCAATGTGAATCCATTAAAATAATCGAATTCCTTATTTAAGTCCAGAAATATGTTTACAAATTCTAAAAATATATATGATGTTAATCTTCGATCTGGGTAACTCAGAGGCATCCATGTTATAAATATGAAGGCCATGTGATATACAGGGGATATTTATTCAATAGATTGCATTTTGTCAAACAAGGATTGATTTTGTTAGGTAAGGAAGGAAGGAGCCTGCGTGCCTAGTGGGATGATCCCTAGAGTGAACCACTGGAGCAAAGATTTGCAAGATTCTACATTGATGTAACAAGAATTTGAAATTAATACAAACTAGCATTTGGATTATATTCCTAGTTTTTCTTTGAATCTTTTAAGATTGTGATTTAACTGCTACAAAGGCAATGAGCTGGGTGGTTTGGGCCTACCAGCCAGTTCGTTGCCCCATACCTCTTAAGATTTTCTGCATTTTATTTTGATAAATTCATAGTGTGTAAGTGTGAATAACTCTTCTTTATGCTTTGATCATTTGATATTTGTAATTTCATTCCACAATTATCATTCATTGCTATGATCAGTTAAGTTTGATTAATGATGTCATTGTTTTCTTGGAATGTATTTCTATGAAGATTGAGACATAGTATAGGTAATGAATGTTTTCTTACTGCATCTCTCATTTTTATTACAAGTTAAGTGTGATACGTTACCTGATCTCATTTGTTGCATAACAAGGATACAATGGCTTATTAAGAGTTCTGGTGGATTTAACTGTTAAGTTATGGTATGTTCTATGCTTAGAGAAATTTACTTTTCTTTCTTATTATTATTCATACATTAGCAATCACATGTGCATAAGTAAAGTGTAGATAGATAATTAAATGATCAACAAAAAACAAGCTAGGACAAGAGACACAAGATGTGGAGGCTAGGTAGGGACAAACCCCACAATGTGTGGGGAAACCCTTTGATCAAATCTTCTTTTATCTTCAATAATTCAGCAGAGATAAATTGTACGATAAATCTTATTTATATCAGCAGTAGCAAACCCTAGATCAGCAGCATCAACATTAGCGGCTTCATCATCAAAACTAGGGTAGGCGATATCTCACAAACTGACTGTCGGATCGGCTTGATTCCACCACCAAAAGTTGCAGCCTTTAGAGGAGGTTCAAAAGGACCTACAACATAGTTTAGTTGAGGAGATCATCTAGTCCATGCAGGTCAAACTTCACTTCTGCAGTTGCAGCTTCAATTTTAGCAACTTCCTTTAAACTAGGGCAATTGATATCTCGCAATCCATCTGTCGAATCGACTTGATTCCACCACAAAAAGTTGTAGCCTTTAGAGGAGGTTCAGATGAACCTACAACACAAATTAGAAGAGGAGGTTTGATGGTCCATGCTGGTAAAATATCGGACCTGCAGTTGCAGCTTCAGTTTCAGTAGCTTCCGGCTTCACATGTGTGAGAAAGAGACCCTTTTCTACACAGTAGAGAAGAGACTCTTTTCTGTGCAGTAGAGAGAGAGAGAGAGAGATGTGATGAGATGAGTGAGTGCAAATGAGGAAAAGTCCTCCTGTATTTATACACAACGTTGATGTTTGAATAGATGCCACTGTTGGGCTTCTGAGCCTACATGAGTTGTAGGTTGGCTTGATAATAATTCCATAATCAAAATAAATTCATATCTCCATAAATACTTGTCGGAATCGGATGATCTTTAGATCAATCCAACACCTCTCGATGAGAGGAATCTAATAAAAATATTATTAGCCATGAATAAGATGACCCACATGAATTTTGGCCCTATTTTCCAATTTAACATTAACTCATCGTGTAGGATTAATGACTGCCTTAAAACCATTCTTTTAGATATGATATTTATCCTCACACTCACTCCTGAAATCTTAATTATCAAATGTTAATATTAGCATGCAGAGAGATTGTAATCTCATTTTATTGGCAAATTGAAGTGCTCACATAATTCTTAGAATGTCTTAAGGTTAACATCTTTGATTGATATTCCTTCATGTTGCTTTAAGCGATATACATATCTTGTAGAATATTTATGTGTTGAAGAGAAAGTACTTAAGGATTTTATAAGATCAGGGTGAGATTGAAAGAAATAGGAAATGTATTTATCTTATTTGTTCCTATTGCACACTTTCCTTATAGTTGAGTATTGAATTGTCTCCAGAGAAACAATGTATATATAGTCTAGATTCTTTTTAAAGCATTCATTGGTTTTCTCAGATTAGTTGGAATGAAGTTGCTTTATGCTTCCTAGTTTTATTTCATGCTTTCTATTTTTTGTAACTTAGCAGGTAATCCTTTGAGAGGTTTTAAAAACCAAATCACATTATTTATTTCTTGAATTGTTTGTTAGTTTGAGTGGAATCTACATTCCCTTGTCTCTTGGATAGCTAAGGTAGACTTGTTGCAGGAGTCACTCAACCCAGAAGAGGAGTCAAAACTAGGTTCTAAGTGTGTTTACCTTAGTTTGAGAATTCTTTTCTTTAACGAATTATGCCCTTTTGAATTGTTTGCAAGAGATTGATTTTTATTTTATATATCCCTGATGTCATATTCTGGCATTTATTATGCTATGCTTCTAAGTTTACCAATTTGGATTGACAATTTAAAAGTTGGTGTAAATATTTCATTTATACCGCTCGACACTCCAGCCAATACTTAGCCAATTCTTTTGCTTTCCAAGATCCTATTTCCTTGCGCTATTTCCTTAAGGAATTAGCCCCCTATCAATTAGGGAAATCCCCATCTTGAATTTCATAGTCCCTATACGTCCTTCTCTGACTGCATGCACCACCTGTACAACTCAGAAAATTATACAATTGATAGTACACTTCCCTTGAACTTTAATCTCAACTGGGTAACTCGAATTTCATGCATGCATGAGTTAATTACGGTTGATTTATCAATTAACTAGTTGAACACTAAAGTTTCACACCACTGCTAGACCTATTACTAGTTTCTCCAATAGTTGGAACTAGTTTAACTGACTTTAGCTCAATTAAATTGAATTAAATTATTACAATCAAATGAAACTAAACATAGGCTCCCAAAATTTAGGAACTGCTCTACATGACTCAGGTTAGGCCCTCAACTCCAATTAACTAAGCTAACTGAGTGATAATAACTCAGTTAAATCATTCCAGTTGTCTGCTAATGTGGAATTTCGATTTTATCCTAATTTAATTAAGGACAAAATTAAATTAGGAATTTCTTGCTGCATTTTCAACACTCCCTATCAGTGAGAAAGGGATTCAAATCTACCCCAATCCAACACCTTTATAATGTAATTCATGCAAGACTTCTTAATGTTGTTGTTACTACTACAACATCTGCAACTGAAATGCATAAAAAAAAACAAACTGAATCAAATGTGTCTACAAATATCTATTGGGAAAACTGTGTTGCTACTAACTCTACTACTGAGCCTCCTTCTTTGCTATCAACACTCTTCCACACTCCTTAGTGTTTTATTGACACTTATCCTCATGCCACTGAATAGTGTGGGCCCCCATAGAAAGGTAATGATCCATGAGACAAAAAACACCTAAATGGACCTTGCCCAAATTTATGCACTCCTGTGAGTATTGCTTCATATCACCCCACCTCACACCTGGAGGTATGGCTGCATTTGCTCCCTCTTCCCACTTAGCTTGAAATATCCCCCTGCTAGAGGTCTCTACTTGAGTGGATGTTTCCACTCTACCTCCTCTCTGCTTCTCCATTTGTGGTTGCTCCACAAATTGTTGAGGCTGCTTCTAAGGCTCAATTTTGAGAGGTAAATCATGATCCCTCACAACCATCGGGTCTCTAACCTTTTCCTTGTTCCCCAAGGATTTTCATGCATCTTCTACCTCAAGTCCATATAGGTTCTTGAATTGCACACTGTTCTGCTTCACTTGTCCCATGGCAATGTGTCTCAAGATTTCCTTTCCTTTGCTGAATATCACATCATAGACACGGTATTCCAACACCGCGACAAAAAAAAGATTCTTCTTTAGACCTGAAACAAACATCACATCCTTGAGTCTGAGAGGGGAGCTTGACTCCCTCTAAAAAGTAACTGTACCAATACCAGTCGCGCTATACCTTACATCATCTCCAAACTCAATTTTATACTTGAGGTCTTTCTCCTCCAAGTTACTAAAGAAATCTCTATTCCCTATCATGTGGAATGAGGTACCACTATCCAGATACCACATGCTTCCCATTACTGTGCTTTCCATCCATGAAATGAGAGTAAAATCAAGGTTGAACTGTGAAGCTAGAGCTTCACTTGTTGCTATTACTACAAGCTCCTTCTTGCTTACCTTCTTCTATGGACATTTCGAGGTAGAGTTCCCAAATTCATGACAGTGAAAGAAATTGATGTTGAATAAGTCTTTATTCTTTCCCTCCTCACCTTGGGACCTCTTTCCTTTTCTGACTAATGCAAGGTCCTCTTCCTCTTCTTTGGATAAGGTCCCATCTTGATTGTCAGGCCTTATTTCTTCCTACACTAGATTAGACCATAACCTCTCCCAACTCGGTAGTTTGTCTCTACCATTCACATAATCATGATAACTATGCCAGCTCTTGGGAAGAACCAATAAAGATAGAGCTACCAAATCTTCTTTAAGAATAGTAATACCGACCCCTCTAAGTTCATCATGACACAATGTGAATTTTCTTAGGTACTGCATAATTGATTCAACCTTCTGCATTTTGATGCTACAAAGCTTGTCCTTCAATGCCATCTTCCTATGGTCACTATTGTTCTCAAACAAGTTGGTTAATTTTTTCCTCATTGCGAATGGATTTTCTTTCCCATGGAGATTCAAGACAATATGATCTCGAAATCCCTCCAATATGATCCTCCTGTCTTCAGCTATATCCTACTTCCATTGAGCGATATCCTGGGAATCAAATAATGGGGTTTTAACTACATATGTCTTGATGTAATCTAGTAGCTCGTTATCATCTAATACCGCCTCCATACAAATCTTCCATGCCACAAAATTTGTGGTTCCTTCCAAAGC
Organism: Pinus taeda; assembly: GCA_000404065.3. Lineage (NCBI taxonomy): Eukaryota > Viridiplantae > Streptophyta > Pinopsida > Pinales > Pinaceae > Pinus > Pinus taeda. Next base: position 53,479 of record APFE031630809.1, read on the forward strand.
ATACTCGAGCCCGATTCTAATGGAAGTCATCTTCTCAGTCCTGGAGAAATCCTACAACATTGATATTGAAATTCGAACCTCCTGCAAAGGCAACTTCAAATTATCTTCTCTACTATGAATCTACCTATGATACCATGTAGAAATTACTTGTAGATTCAAACTGCATATGTAATATGCTAAAACAAAAGACATTAATCTACTCTACTCATCAATCGAAACAACTAATCGATCGATAAATCACAACATAAACATGAGACAAGATTCAATCACATATGCTTAGAGATTTATCTAATGGTAAAGAAACTACTCAAAACCCCTTCCTATCTATATTGCATTAGTCAAGAAATAGAGAAGAAATACAATGCTTGTTTAAGCCTGAACAATCTCTGCACAAGTATAATCTATCTCACTACCTCATAAGCTGAATCTAGCCAATATTTAGCCAATTATGCTTCTTGCCAAGATCCTATTTCCTTGTTATGTTTCCATAAGGAATTAGCCCCCTATTAATTAAGGAAATCCCCATCCTGAATTGCACAATCCCTATAGGTCCTTCTTTGAATGCATGCACCACCTTTACAACTCAGAAAAGTATACAACTGATAGTACATTTCCCTTGAACTCCAATCTCAATTGGGAAACTCGAATTTCATGCATGCATGAGTTAATTATCATTGATTTATCATTTAACTAGTTGAAAACTGAAGATGCACTCCACTTCTAGATCTACTACTAGTTCCTCCAACAATTGGAACTAGTTTAACTGACTTTAACTCAGTTTAATTGAATTAAGTTATTACAACTCAAATTAAACTCAACCTAGGCTCCTAAAATTAGGAACCGCTCTACATGACTCAAGTCAGGCCCTCAAATCAAATTAACTAAGCTAACTGAGTGATAATAACTCATTTAACTCATTCAAGTTGTCTACTGATGTGGAATTTCGATTTTCCCCTTATTTAATTAAGGAAAAAATAAAATTAGGAATTTCTTACTGCATTTTTAACAAGAGCATAAGAGAGATATGATAAATTAGGTCATGTATTGGCTATGACAAGAAGCTTGAGATAGGTGCAAATAATGAGCTTCTCTTAGTTTCAATAATAATATAATACTCTACTCAATAGGGCCAACCATGTCAAGGTGAAAGCTTATATGCACCCCCCTCGCTCTTACATCACCCTAAATATTCCCAATACCCAATTTATCTACCATAAACTATTTGAAAGAAACATAACAATAATCAAGTATATATAGAAATTATGAAGGAAAACAATATTTAAGTTAAATGAAAAAGAAAAATATACAACTGAAAACATATAAATACATACATCATATATTACAACATTTCGATATCATTAATAATATTCTTTATCCAACTGATCAACATTTATGTCATCCGCTTCAAAAATGACGTTGAAATGATCAACAATTTTAGCATCTTCATCAATGTCATCATTTCCAATTATCATATCATCATCCATATCATCATGATGAACATCATATCCTACATTTGGTTTAACTTCTTCAAGTGCTTCATATGAGGATACATCATCAATATCAACTTCACTGAGAACATTGTCTCGAACATCTCCTCGATCTTCTTCGACATATTCATGATATGACATATGATCATCAACTAACTGCTCATCTACATCATCATTGTCTTTAGCATTATCATCTTCTTCTACTGCATTATACTCTACTGACCTTCCTATTAGATCATATCTAACAACATATGACCAACCCAATTTACCTGGAAGCTTTGAGTAAAAGACCTGTTTGCATTGGCTTGGAAGAACATAACGTTCCAATCCTAGCTCAAATGACCTTGTATTAACAATAATAAATCCATTATCATGATAAATAATAGTTCTATTAGGACCATGTTCATTCATTCATAGCCTATACCATTTCACATTGAAAAAAATCAATTTGAAGGAACCAAAGTCACACTCAAGTATGTCATCCAAATACCCATAGTATCGATTTTAAGAGACTTGTGGATGCATGTCACTTCTAGAGGAAACATTAGTGACTTGGAAGACTGTAGTTATCCCATAATCAAAGTTTTCTTCTTTTCATCTAACTTTTTGAAACAAAGATTTTGGCCATTGTACCACATAGCATTGTTTCGTTTCAACTGCAATATGCTAAACACATAAAAAATGAATTGTAAATTAATAAAGATATTCAAATAACTTGGAATGTATACGAAAAAAACACACCTGCATTCAATACATTAATAATATATTTATAAAATAACTTAATATAATATTGTAGGGTGAAAATGCAACAGAACTTCCTGTTTATCTTTCAAACCATTAATTTCTAAATCAATTTCCATCTATGTAAGATTGGAATATTGACCACGATGAGTTTCTCTAACCAGTGTAGACACCCCTCCACATGATAATGTACCATAAAATTGTTCACATCTTTCAATCCATGGCTTTATCCAATCAAGACTGTTTGCAATATATAAATGTAATGCATCCCACTCTCGAGCAGCTATACCAAAAAATCATAATTCAAAAATAAATATTAATTACCATGGTCAATATTAAAAATTGATGAAAGAATAAAAAATAAATAAGTATATATATTCACATTAAATATTTAATTACCTCTCACTTTTTTCATTATAACTTTCCCCAACAGATGCTTCCCTTCAAAGTTTTTGCTGAAGTTCACATCCCAAATGTGATCCACATGCATATTTGCTGCTAATATAGGAAGATCTTAAGTAATATACACCATGGATTGATATTCCATATATCCTTCCACCATAGAACCCTCAAGACATGCTCTTTGTATAACTAAAGCCTTTAATGATTTCAAGTGCCTCTCCACCATCCACATTGACCTTATGTGTACAAGTCCACACAATTCAATCTCCTCAATTAGGTGTATGAGGTAGTGTTCTTGTGCATTAAAAAATGCCAGAGGTAGATACTTTTGCATTTCACACATTAGCCAAGGAATTTCTCTCTTCCAATGCTTTATATCATCTTTATGTATTTCTTTCAATGACAACAATATACAAATGATGCAAGAAAAAAACATGTTTCAAAAAACCATAATATATTACATTACAAGTAAAACACATGTCATTAAATTGAAAAAATAATTGAAAAAACACTCGTGGGCATATAAATCACTTACCTCATGTATTTTCCAAGAACATATATAACTTGTTTGACGTTGTTGTAAAGTCATCTATGAGAGATAGAGGTAGAACATACTGTAACAATAAAAATGAATCATTGTTTGTTTAATCCAAAGTACAAAAGAAAAATAAAGATGTATAGATACCAAAATAATTAGCTTAATGAAGGTTTTCCAATCATCTGTTTTTATGCCCCCAAATTCACCTTTCTTTGTTAATATATTATTTTTGTTTTGATGTAGGCCTAATTAGAGACCTACCAAGTCCCTATCTCAATACAAAACCCATAGTTCCCAAACTGATCTGAAAAGGCGCTTCCTTCAACCTTTGTTTATCTATATATAATCCCTTTTTTAATACTATACATATAACCATGACTGTGGAATGTTCCAAGCCACATCCCATTCAAATTTTTAATAGCCATTGGAGCAAGGACTTGGTGTATGAACGCACCCTTACCCTTTCGCAACCTTTTAATACATTAGAGCCCCTTTTTATAGCATCTCATGTCCGTGGTGCATAACCAAGTTTCGAAGTAAGCTTTAACACATGCTTTAATCTTCTCCTTCATCCACCACTTCCGCTGTGCCTTTGAGTTAAACTACAATTTGCTCCTCTATGATTTGATTACATTAAGATCATTGATCACATAGTTGATGAATTGTCAATAGTGAACCTTCGTCAATTACAAAAGGCTTTCTTCCCTATATGCACTCCTCTGTCTTGAATATAAAAGAAGGGATTCATCTATGTTTAAAATATTCTTGGCCCTCTCATTATTTTGTATAGTTCCTCAAATCTTCTCTCCCTTCTAAGATTTATCTACCACAATTCACAAATACATCACATACTCATATATATAATGTCTCCTATGGCTATGGCCTCCAAGTACTGGTACCCAAGTGTCGCTATGTAGTACATACATATATGTTCTAGGCTGACTCACCTGTGTACCCTGTAGGGATTTACAGTGTAAGTTCCTTAGATAGGACACCAAAGGACACCAATATTCTTGAAATGGTTAAAACCCTCAAAGAGGGAAACAGTGCATGACCTGAGCCAACACAACGACTTCAGGAAATTTATTAATAAAAGAAAGAAAATTTACATAAGCTTCTCTCATGAATGGTCACCTTACAAATGAACCTCCCTGCTCTTTAAATAGAGATCATGGACCAATCGGCTGTTAAGCCATAGATCAAGTGTCGGTAATACCGAGGAGAGAATGAACCGTCAGATCACTTCATGTCTAGAGCATATCGTGACCATCAGATTGCATGTTACAAAAGTACATAGTAAAGAAACACACTTTACCTAACTCTACACTAGACCAAGTTATACTTAACTATTTCCTATGTGTTGGAATATCCTAACATCCCCTTGTTACACAACATTTTGTCGCTGTCCCTGTACTATCCGTTCCTTGATCCCAGAGGACCTCTACAGTGAACCCTACATGCTTTCCCTTCATGAAGAAACTCCCATTGTGTCCCTCTTCATGAGCAGAACAATTCCCTTTTGCACCATTTCCCCAAAATCTTATATTTTTCCCAGTTTACAAGACTGACGCTAATGACCCTTGTCCTCCTTGGGCCGATATGCAAGGATTAACACTATCCCTAGCACTAACCAGAGTGACTGAGATTTTTTTCAGTCACACTGATCCTCTTTCGGAAATTTTTTAAAGTAAGGAGCCGAAGCTTCGTAACGGAAGTCTAGTAAATGGTTGAGCTAGATGGAGTTGAGGATGTTAGTTTGGGTTCATTTCCCCTATAAGGATGGAACTACCTCAAGAGATAAGACCTTCTCCCATGATAAGAGGAACTATCTCCCATCCATTCATGCTATATAAACCTCCCTTTTTCCCAAGCACAAGCTAGTGTTGAAGTGTTAATGTTCGTGTGCTAGTGATAATTAAGTTTGGAGTAAACAACAAGCTATTCATAGTTGTAGCTCTCTAGTTGTTTGTAAGGGATAAGTGTGATTTTTTTTTTAAGTGTGAAGCCTAAAGGGAAAAGCCTTAAAACTATCATTGTTGAGGCCATCATGGAATGCTAACAGAAGTGTGTGGAAACCTGGTTTTGTCGGAGGAGAACAACAATGTCAAGACAATGGTTGTAATCTCTTCTTGCTTCAATATATATGCAACTATTGATTGATTTCCTACATAATGTGTCACATCACATGTTTATGGATTAATGTTTCTTGACTTGTTAAGTAGGTTGAATTACAATTTTTCTATTATCACGGTTGTTGTTTGCTATTGTTTACTTGTTTCAGGTGTTCGAAGAAGGAAATGGGAAATAGCTAGAGCGATAAATCAAGGTCATCACCAAACGAGATAAGTGTACTAAGAGGTAGGCCCTCTTAATTGGTTCTAACCTAAGAAAATCTTCCATAGAATGTATCGGTTGTGGCTAGACCCATTGTTAGGCTAGAGGAATTGTTTGTGTTTGCACTCATAATTTTACTTCACCACACCCCCCCTTAAGAACAACTTGGGATAGGATTGAAGGATATACAAATATGACACAATGGGAGAAGGAAGGAAGAATTAGAGCCTATCACCCCTTAGTGACAACTTCATGAAATCCAACCATAAATCTAAGTTTAGTAAACTTCACCTCTATGAGAGCCTTTGTAAAGATGTCTGCAACTTGATCATCAGTTGAATAATATTGCACTTCAAGAACATGGTCATGAATGAGCTTTCTGATGAAGTGCATGTGTAGTTCAATGTGTTTTTTGCGCTGATGTTGGACTGTATCTTTTCATAGTTGAATGGAACTTTGACTATCACACCAAAGTGTAGTTGGATGCTGCTACTGAAAGACAAACTCTGACAGGATCTGACGAAGCCATAGGGCTTCCTTACTAGCTTCTACAATGCCACAATACTTTGATTCTACTGAAGAAAGAGAAATGGCACTTTGTTTCTTGCAAGCCCATGTAATAGGTCTAGAACAAAGAGTGAACACATAACTTGCAGTAGACTTTCGATCATTATGGTCACCAGCCCAATCAGAATCAGTGAAACCAACCAGTAGAGGAGATGCTTCTGAACTGAAATGAATCCCAAAATAAACTACACCTCAAACATAACAAAGTATTATTTTAGCTTCTTTCCATTGACTTTCATGTTGTTTTTGCATAAAACGAGAAATAAGGCCAACAACAAAGGAAAGGTCAGGATAGGTATGGGCCAGATACAAAAGTTTTCCTACAAGTTGACTGTATAAGGTAGCATCAACTTCAGGGGAAGTACAAGTGAGTGAAATTTTGGCTCTAGACTAAAAGGGAGAAGGGGATGGCTTATAGTATTCCATGTGAAAGTTATGTAGAAGATCACAAGCATACTTGGATTGGGAAAGGGAAATACCTTCCTTGGATTGCAAGACTTGAAGACCAAGAAAATAATGCAAGTGTCCTAAGTTTGTCATTTCAAACTTCTTTTTAACGCTGGACTTCACATGCTTTACAAGGTTGGGATCAGTACCAATAAGGATAAGATCATCAACATGAAGAACAAGAATGATAACGGACTTACCCACTTTCTTGGTGTAGACAATATTGTTAGAATGACATCTAGAAAAGCTAGTATCTAAAAGAAAGCTATCCATTTTGGCATACCAAGCTCGAGGGGTTTTCTTGAGACCATAAAGGGATTTCTTAAGTCGATATACAAGCATGGATTCTGTTTGTCTAAAGTGAGGAGGTTTTTCCATAGATATTTCTTCATGCAAGTTCCCATGCAAGAAATTATATTTAACATCCATCTGATGGACTTCCCATTTGAAAGAGGTAGTAAGGGAAAGAACAAGGCAGATAGAGCTCATTTTGGCAATAAGGGAGAATGTTTCAGTATAGTTAATGCCTTCAACTTGTGAAAAACCTTAGCAACAAGATGAGATTTATGTTTATCAACTTTTCCATTTGGTCCAAACTTGGTTACGTAAACCCATTTGCATCTAACAAGTTTTTGTCCCTTTGGAAGAGGAACAAGATCCCATGTATCATTTGCCATTAATGAACGATATTCTTCATTCATAGCTACATCCTAATCTGGATGGCCTAAAGCTTCTACAAAGGTGTCAGGATCATAATTCGCTGAAGCTTGAGCCAGTAAAGAAGAATCTCTATCGAATTGAGAACATGTACGTCACTGATCTGTAGGATCATCTGCAAGAGCACCTACTACATCCCGAGTAGCACATACCCACTTTTGAAGCTGAGGAGCTGAAGGAGGATCTTGAGAAGGTGGGGGAGGATTGTCATCTTCACTGTCATCATCCGAAGAAGAAATATTTTCAGAAGTAGAAGGGATAAAGAGAGGTGGCACATTCGCCGAAATAGGCTCATATGCTGATACTTTTTTAGAAAACTTTACGTCTCTTCTAATGATAACATTTTTGGACTTAAGTGGAATAAGTCTATATCCTTTGACATTTTCAAAATATCCAAGAATAATACATTTTTCACTCTTATGTTCTAAAGCTTTATCTTTCTCATCTAGAATATGGGCCCATGCTTCACTTCCAAAAACACGAAAGTGACTTACATCTGGTTTAATTGAGCTCCATGCTTCTTCTTGATTGACATTCTTTAAAACCTTAGTAGGAGTGCAATTTACTATGTAATTTGACAGTTAATTGCTTCTGCCCAAAAGTTAAGACTAATTCCTTTAGATTGAAGCATACAATTAGACATTTCCTTTAAGGTGCGTTTCTTCCTTTCATCTACACCATTTTGTTGTAGAGTATATGGAACAATATGTTTCATTTGAATTCCATGCTCAGTGCAAAATTTGATGAATTTGTTGTTAACATATTCTCCGCCATTATTAGATCTTAGCTTAAGATTTTGATTTCCAGATTGTTTCTCAGCAAAGGCCTTAAAGGCCAAGAACATGTTGGATACTTCACTCTTGGGTTTTAAGAAGTATACCCAAGTGCATCTGGAGAAATCATCAATGAAAGTTAAGAAATAATTGTAGCCAGAGAATGAAACAATTGGAAATGGACCACATAAATCACTATGCACAAGCTGTAAAGGGGTTGAGGCGTGCCAAGAGGCACATTTTTCAAAACTATCCCAATGATGTTTTTTGAGTACACATCCGGAACAAAATCCATCTCTATAAGATACCATAGGAAGACCTGTCACCATATTTTCTTTACATAGATTTTGAAGGGAGCGATAGTTTAAGTGACCAAATCGCTTATGCCAAAGTTTGCTCACTTTGTCATTATGAGAAACAAATACCGAGGGAAGAGTTGATGACCCAAAGTTGTTAATCTTATACAACCTTGTAGAATCATTAGCAATGCCTATAGCTAAAATCTATCTAGGATCTCTTAGGTCCTTAATTACAACATCATGAGGTGAGAATTCAATGATTTTATGTTCACCTGAATGAGTTATCTGATATACAAATAGAAGGTTGCAAGATAAGGTTGGAACACATAATACATCATTAAATTGACCATTGTCTAGATGAATAGCTCCAGTCCCTACAACACTAAGAGATCTATCATCACCAACATATATATTTTTGGTGTTACAATCATTTAAAGAAGAAAATATGGCCTTGTTTTTGGCCATGTGAAGCTCCAGAATCAATGGTCCATCATGAGAATGAGAAGAAGAAGAAAAAATTAGTGCATAACCAGACTGAGATGCTTGACAACCATATGTAGAAAGTGCAATTCCTGAAGATGAAGTTAAAGTTGAAGAGTGCTCCAAATGGATGTTATGCTTCTTCATTTCTACTTCCAAGGCTTCCATCTTCTTAAAGCATTTGGATTCTTAGTGACCATCTCGATTATAAAAGTTGTAATGTCTATTAGTCTTCTTCCCTTTGTTTTTATTCACCTTATCATTTTATTGAATTTATTTTTCATTTTGAGACCGAAATTTCTTAGGACCCTTGTTTGGTTTAGGACCATTCTTTTTAGGATACTGATTCTTAGTATCTTTGAATTAGGTTGTTGTTGGGTGGCTAAGCCTTTCTTATAAGAGTTTCCAAGATTAAGAAGACTAAGATGTAAGAGTTTTTCTTGCTCTCTTATTAAAAAATCACAAAAGGCATCAAAAGAGGGGGACTTGTAGTCTTGTCCTTGAGAAATAAAGGCTTCTCTAGTAGAATGGAAGGTGGAAACAAACACAGAGTAGTATGGTCCCAACTTAGTAAGAATGGAATAGATAAGACTACCATCTTCTTTCTTAACCTTAACACCTTCCAAGAGATGTCTAAGGGTCTTGAACTTGGACAAAAAATTTTCAATGAATGAAAAATTATTGGGGTCCAACATAACAAACTCATTTTTGAGTTGATGGGCTCTAATTTCATTTTTAATTCCAAAAACTTTAGTGAAATGTTTCATTGCCCCATTAGGGGTATCAAGTTCTGCCATATAGAATCTAAGGTCTAGAGAAATAGACATCCCTATCAACCCACGTGCTTGATCTTGCTTACTTTCCCATTTGGCTGTCTTATCTTCATCTTTAGGTTTAGTTTCTTGGCCTGAGGCTATTCTATAAAGACTTTTATTTTCTAAGTAAATCCATAATGTAGGACCACCATTCGAAGTAGTTGGTGCTGTCAAGAATAAATTGGCATGTAATTTACATTTTAACAAAAACTGAAGCTGTAAATGCTGAAACTAAGTGTTCCAATGAAAATATCTCAAAAAATTAGGTCGATTAAAAAAAACGGCTTTGAAAACGGCTTTCGGATGAAGAAATTATGGATTTTTGAAGAAAAGTTGTTGAAGATGCTGACGAAGTGTGTGAATGTGTGTGGAAGTGAATGATAATGTTAGATTTAAACCCACCCCACCCAACCGCCGCCCCCCGCCCGCCGCCTCTCCCCCCCCCCCCCCCCTTTTCCAGCCTCCCCCCCTTTTCCAAGCTTAATCTAATTAGCTCACTTAAAAAAAAAGATTTTATGTGACCCACTTTTATAAATAAGTGAAATTCATTTTTACAATGGTACTTTATGAGTTACCCACTAAATTGTAACTTAAATAAAAGATAAAGAGACTTTAGAATTATAAGTGACTCACTTCTTATAATGGGTGAGAACACTTTTACATAAAGTAACTTTAAAACATAAGTTACATGTGCTTTTTGAAAAAGTAACTAAAAAAAAAGAAAGACTTGAACTCAGGACCTCTATTCTCATAAAGTAACTTTGGACCAAGTGAGCTTTTAAAAGGTTAGTAATTTTTGGAAAAGAGAAGGTTATTTTTTTTAATCACTAAAGCTTTGGGGTGCGTGCTTATTTGAAAAAACCCTTTTTGCCTACAAAACAAAAAACCACACAACCCAACACGGACATACAAAAAAACCGAACCTTATGGCTTGAAGTTATCTTTTTCCGGACACTAAATATTTTCCTCTATGTTTTTGATTTTTTGCGATCACACTAAGGTGTGACGGAAAAGAGCATACGCATGAGAAAAATACTTCCTTTCTGTTTTTGATTTGCCCAAATCGCACATAGTCACGGGGAAAAGAGCATACACAGAAATGAAAGGTATAGATCCAGTAATAAAAAACAAAGAGATAAATAAATCGAAATAAATAGAGAGATAAATAATTAAAACTGCAAATAAAGACTGTATACATCCAGATTTTAAAAATCATGTAGATAGGGCTACCGGAAACTTTTTTGCATGAAACGAAAGGGGTTCCTCTCTAGAAAAAATGCTCCTAACACAATAGGGTAGTCCTCTTGGCCCGAAAATGGTCAGAAATAGTAGATCTAGGATATTACAATCAGATGCAGTTGTACCGACTTCTGATTTGGATCACCAACGGATGTGACCCTCAAATAGCTCTGATACCATATAGGAATTTACAGGGTAAGTTCCTTAGATAGAAAACCAAAGGACACACTAAAAAATATATCACATATCAATACACCAGTATTCTTGATGTGGTTAAAACCCCCATGGCCTAAGCCAAGTGGCCACTTCAGGCAATTTATTAATAAAAGAAAGAAAATTTACAGAAGCTTCTCTCATGAATGGTCACCTTACAAATGACCCTACATTCTCTTTAAATATATATCATGGACCAATCGGGTGTCAAGCCACGGATCAAGTGTCAGTAATACCGAGGAGAGAATGAATCATCAGATCACTTCATGTCTAGAAGATATCGTGATCGCCAAATTGTAAGTTATAAAATTACATAGTAAAGAAACAAAATTTACCTAACTCTACACTAGACCAAGTTATACTTAACTATTTCCTATGTGTCCGAATGTCCTAACATCCCCCCTTAAGAACAACTTGGGATAGGATTGAAGGATGTACAAATATGACACAATAGGAGAAGGAAGGAGGCATTAGAGCCTATTTACTCCACTTGGTTGATTGCCACATGAGCCCTGTCACATAAGCCTGCACACCCTCCTTAACATGCAAGCCACCTGCAATTATAATAACCATTTATTTATATCTTCAGGCTTAAAACCTCCACATTCACCCACTTTGACCTTGTGATTTTTTAATGCTATGTGAGCTCGCTCCTAATAGTTGGCTAGATGGACAAAGGAATTATGAAATGCCATCAAGGTAAAAAAACATTTGTGTAGGATTCACTTTCTCCATGCAATCCCGACTTCCTTTTGATTAGTTAGGTTCACACGTCATCCCAATACTAGTAAACCTTCCTTTTATTGTACATCACTCCTTTTTTCCTTTCGGGTTAAAGTCTTTGACCCTGATTTGTTAGGTAATTGCGTTTTCTTTGATAGAACTTAAGTTACGCCTCCTAACACTGTTAAGCAACAGACTTTTGTTGGGAATTAAAAAAAATAAAAACTAAGTGTTGTGCTCATTCTTATCAAGGACCAAATCCTCAATATTCTTTTGGCTCCTCTACTACCCTCACAATTTACGACCCCTCCTGCAAGTCTCCTCTATATAAGTCACACAACGGTTCTCTCGTTCAACCCTATTAACAATTAAACCTAGAATTGCAGATTTGTAGTTTGACAATTGCAGAAGGATTGGTTGTTGGGGAAAAACCCTCACTCTCACAGACAAAGATTCAAAAAGCCTTTCTATTAACATTTAATTTACAAAATGCCCTTCTAACATGATTTACATTGAATTTTCCCTTTGGTCTTGTGGCCTCTAGTCTCTCGGCTCTCTCTTCTATGTTGCTCCTTTCTACCTTTCTATTTACCACTTCTACATACATTTCATTACATAAATATTAGATTGGGATTATGAACTAATTCTGGTTCAGATCCACAATTTCCTCAACAATCCCTAAATCTAGACTTTCTAGATCCACTAAATCTTCAAGAGATCTAATTTACCCTTAAATCTCTCTAACTCTCTAAATATTATTGAGACCTATCCTATTTACAATATTTCTCACTTGTATACATTCTCTCATGAAGCATACAAAAGTACATTAAATTAAATAATTCCACTCATTAGGGAACCAACTCCCTTGGTAAACGAAAGATCCCTGTCCTAGTCAAAATAGATTTTGATATGGAAGTGAAATGCTCCTACATTATACTCCTAAGGTGAAAATATTTCATGGTCTCCTGACCATGTGTATACTGATGATGTCCACTTGGATCCCAAACTTTAAGTTGTATTTGTTCGACTGCCTTGTTGCAATATATTCTTTTCTCTCCCTCTTGTTACATTTTTTGCTGCATATTTTCCTTTCCTGGATCCCATTTATTATTCTACCACCTACTTGTAATCCTTCTAATGAAATCTCTTTCAGTCTATGGAAACCTTTTTATAAATTTTTTGTCTACTCTACGAAATCTCCATCCATTTAATTTCCATGCTCCTTCAAATTTACTTGAAACTGTTGCCTTCTGCTGGTACACTCCCTTTCTGCAATTTATTCATTGTTGGCTTCCACAAAAAAATTGTAGGACCATCACCACTTTCATCTCCTCACGCTTCTACTAATTTTCAATAAAAATTTGTATCCAATACTACATGTCCTTGAGCTGTAATTTCAGGTTTTCTAATAATTCCAATCAATTCATATTTTTCATATTGTTTAAATGACATATCTTCCATAAAAAATTATACTTTTATATAAATTTTCCTCCATAGTTTCGCTCTATTCATTATCTGTAATTTTAGCTCTCACAATTTCCATGTTTGCTCCTCTTTAATTATGCTTAGTTTCGTCCCAAGTTCCTTGTACTTCATCAAATCAAGAATCTTGAAGCCAACATATCATTCCCCTCTCTTCTTCATTCTCTTCACAGTTTCCACTATTTTTATTTGCATATCCTTTCAATGTTGTCTCCTTGACAGAAGTCTAAATCTTCCTATCTTTTCATTCTTTATTACCCGTAGACACAAAACACATGTTAGTTTTAAAAATATGAAACTTTAGAGTCCCGGTAGTTGCCTCAAACATCTCCACCTGATGCAACACTTCATTTATAGGATCTCAATTTGCTTCCTTCATTGTAGCAACTTCTTTATCATCATGTTCAATGCCTTAATATACATGATCAATTGAAACTTAATCAGCTTCATCAACTTCATCAACTTCATCATCAACAAGTAAAAAATTATCTATGTCAAGCATCTCGCCCAAAAACAAAAATTATTCTACTTATGGCTTTTCTTCCATGACTGCATTTATCCACTTCATACAGTCTCGACCTTGATATCTTCCAATATTCTCAGTGATTTTTCTTCATCTTTGTATAAAAAAAATCAACATCTTGTTCATCGTATGAAACAATTCCTGCATTCACACACCAATCATTAGATTTAAAATCAATATGCCCTTTAGCCTCAATCTCAACATATCTATCACTTTCATCCTCTCCAAGGATTGATCCCTACTCAGTTTCACAATAAACTTCCATGTCACACTCAGTTGCTCTGAGTTCATCCTTCAATTTGGTACATATCCTCTATCTCATATTTACTCACAATGAAGGAAATCTGATCTTCTTCTTTTTCTTCTTCATCATCCAACCATATCCTTGGTCTCATAATAATTGTCTCAAATTATTGAGTTCTTATCTCAACTTATTCATTTCCCTCTCAAATCCTTTATTATTCATTTTCCTTATGCCAATTGCTTTGACATTTTGATTGTGATCTCTCCCTGAACCCTTGGTATGAATTTTAGTAGTCATTCTTGCTTCCTACTCCTTCTGTGAACTCTACTTGTCCACCTATGAGCTGCAACAAACCAATACCTCACCAAGCTATCTCCTTTGAACTTTTTCATTTGTTCACTTCAATTGAACCTTCTTTCCGAGCACTCTTTGATCCTCATCTTCAAAAGCTATTAGCCTACTGCATCTTCAACTCCTCACTTCCTCATTTGAGAACTTTTGATGTCCTAATCTTCAATAATTCATATGTTTTTGTTGGATTCTCTCACAGTTCCTTCTTTTTCTATGGTTGTTGTCTCTCTTCTATTTTCTATATAAAAACAAGATTCTCCATGACCAAAGTTGACACAAAACATAACATTGTAAGATCTGTACCAAGATCCTCAATAATGTTCCTGTTGGTTCACTCCTTTGAATCAACTCTCCTCCAAATGCTTCTGCTCAAAACAATATTGCTCAAGAACATATCATTGCACTCAATTTCCTACAACCATCTCTTATTTGCCAAAAAACAACTCTCTTCAAATAAATTTCAATATTCTTTCATCTTCAGTCAAACTGAAACAAAATATGTTTAACCACTCTGCTTCTGCATTGTTGCATCATAATGCAATCCTACTCTTTCTAAATAGTCAACCATTTCTCCTTCATATTTTAAAAGAAAGCTTTAAACACTTCTCTCAAACTTCATCTTAATATAAAATGTGCACAAATCAAATTACTTACTACTACATTATAATCTAATTATACTTTTATTTTCAAGAGCTCTATATATGTTGGCTCTGCCTCCAATATTGCAGCCCTTGGAATATCCTTGACTCAAGATGTCATGTTCCATCATCTTCCAAAATTTCCAATACTTTTCTTCAAGCTTTACCTGGTGGTCGTTAGTCTTCAAGCACAAGTATAAATTGCAAATTTTTTTTTTTTACCTTATTTCAGATTCTTCTAGATCTGGTTCTGCTACAACACCTCGCTCCACAATTCCTCTATGTTATTGTTTTTATTGGGTTGAATCATTTTTTCCAAAGCTTCCATATCCTTCACTAAGATCTGTCAAGCTAAAGATATTTCCAAATCTAATACCACTTTGATGCAGGCCCAATTAGAGACCTGCCAAATCCTTATCTCAATAAAAAACCCATAGTGCCCAAATTGATAAGAAAAGGTGCTTCCTTTAACCTTTGTTTACTTGGATATAATACCTTTTTTAATATTCTACATAAAACCATGATTGTGGAATGCTTCCAGGCCACATCCCATTCAAATTTTTAATAGCCATCAAAGCAAGGCCTTGGTTTATAAATGCATGCTCCCATAATATATATATTTCAAGTAGGAACTTACCCTTTCACAACCTTTTAATACATTAGAGCCCTATTTTATAGCATCTGGTGTTCATGGTGCATGACCAAGTTTCGAAGGCCCAACCCTTCCTATAATGGTCTCGACCATTCCCCTGTAAGATTTAACACATGATTTACTCTTCTTCTTCATCTAGCACTTCCACGTGCCCTTGGGTTACGCTACAACTAGATCCTTTGTTATTATGTTACATTAAGATCATTGATCACACAATTGTTTAATGATGAATAGCCAACCTTCGTCATTTACAAAAGGATTTCTGCCCTATATAAACTCTTATTTCTTAAATATAGAGGAAAGGATTCAACTCTGTTTAAAATATTCTTGTCCCTCTCATTATTCTATCTAGTTCCTTGAATATGCTCTCCCTCATGAGCTTTATCCTCCACAATCCACAAATATATCGTAGACTCATATATATAACATATTTATAGAACCGCTCTCATGCCGATGTCCTCCAAGTAATGGTACCTAGGTGTCACTTCGTAGTGCATACATATATTTTTCGCATTGGCTCACCTGTATACTCTGCCTAGTCAACTTCCACAAGAGCCCCATCACATAATCCCACACACCCTCCTTAACACACAAGCCCACTACAATTCTAATAACCACTTCTTTATATCTCTAGGATTAAAACTTCCTAGTTGGCCCACTTTGGCCTGGTGATTTTTTAACACCACATGAGTCCGGTCATAACAATCAGCCCAATAGACAAAAGAATTACGAAAGGAGCAAGTCCCACTTTCTCCATGCAATCCATACCTCCTTTTTATTGGTTGGACCACACATTAGCCTGGTCCTAATGAACCTGCCTATTATTGTTAAGCGCTCCTCTTTTCTTTGCAGGATAAAGCCTCTAGCTCGACATTGTTAGGTAACTACGTTTTCTCTGACAAAACTTAAGTTCCATCTCCCAACGCAGTCAAGTTACAGATTTTTATTAGGACTTAAAAAAAAACTGTGTTACACTCGTTCTTATGAAGGTTCGACCCCTGTGTATTTTCTTGGCTCCTCTTCACCCCTCGTGCTTATGCATTGTCACACACACACACACACACACACACACACACACACACACACACACACATGAAATATAAGAGATGGCAGAAGGATTGGTTATTGGGAAAAATTCTTGCTCTCATATACAGATTAAAAAGACCTCTCTATTAACATTTAATTTAGAAAAAATCCATTTTGGCGTAATTTACAATGAATTGTCCATTTGGCCTTGTGGCCTCTAGCCTCTCATCTCTCTCTTCTATCCTGCTCCTCTCTATCTTTCTATTTCCTACTTCTACATAAATTTGATTACATAAATATTAGATTGGTATTCTGAACTAGTTTTAGTTCAAATCCACAATTTTCTCAACAATCCCTAAATCTAGATTTTCTAGATCTGCTAAATATTCAAGAGATCTAACCAGCCCCTAAATCTCTCTAACTCTTTCAATATTCTTAATACTGTTAGGTTCCTATACCAATAGGAGTCATAATTTTTGAATGACTGAGATTAAAACTGTAATATGTACATACCTTTGCTTTCTACAAATGTTTTCCATATTCAAAAACTCAAAAAAAAAAAATGTAAAGAGGGTATGTCCTAAAAGAAAAATCAAAGGACAAAAATAATAAAAAGGTAAAAAAAATGAAAGAAAATGAACCCCAGGAAAAAAAAAGACCATGAAAGTGTGCAAGACAAAATGCCACTACTATTTACTTTTGATGCAGAATAAAATATTGTGTGAAACTTGTTACCTTTGCCACAATCCATGGATAGTCAAAATGTTTAAACTTGGCTATTTCATATTTTCAATTTTATGCTTAGAGATAGAGAATAAAATCTGACCAAAATGTTTAACCTTGGCAGATAAGTAGATAGGTAGAGTAAATAAAAGGATCTCAACTGTTTAATCTGAGCTCTTGGATGTAATAAGGTTAGATTTAGATAGATTTCTATTGTAAAAAGAAAAGAAAAGTTTTGATAAAGGGTTTGCCATCTTAAGTGCACCCTAATAAAGAGAAGTAAAAATGGTAGGATGAGCAGATGGGTAAATAGAAGAATGGTTGCAAAATTGTGATGATTGATTAGATAAAGATCATATTATTCATCTTCATCATCAAATTTTTAAGTATATTGAGCATTTACCAAAGTACACAAAGTCAACTGATTAACCTCCCTCATTCATTACATTTTTCACTTAAATAATTTCCAAACAAAGTCTTAAAGTACCTAGAATCTTAAGTTAAAGGGGCTTGGAGAATTTCTCTGACTTCTAGAGGGACCAGACCCTCTGCCCAATGACTTATAGGTCTTAAGTACTAAAACTCCCCTCATAAGCATTCACCCCCTCAAATTCACTCATATTCCCCAACAAACCCCTTTTCTTAAGGTTTAAACACTATTTTTCCCAAGGAAAAGCCATTACCCCCATAAAAACCCCTTTTCACAAGAAACCCACGAATTCATACTTAGCTTAAGTTTTTATGTTTTCTATGTGAAAAGCAAAACAAATTGCAAAGGGCTCATTTTTGTACTTAGCGCTAAAAAACATTTTCCGCCTTTATTCATATTAACTTTTGAATTTAATTATATATTAACTCCCGAGAAAAAAACCTTTTCCCCTATGTATTTAATCAATCCCTTTAATCTTAAATACCCCATTCCTGAAGTTTGAAATGTAAACTCTATTAATATCATTAATGGGTTAAAATTAGTCGATAAATGGATAATTAAGAACCAAAACCCTCTGCCAAATAAAAGAGATTAATTAACTGATCAACGATTAATTAATAATCGACCCCGCCAATGAAATCACCCCCGATGCCCTTAATCCACCATAATCCGTGATTAATTGATCTCGGCATGCTTAAACCCCCACTAGGCCGCTCTATTAAACCTCATGTCAAATCCCCGCCCTGATCACTGTACGATAAGGTCCATTTGATTTGACGACAATCATATCGGGTGACCTCTGAAGGCCGACCTTTACTCGCCTGATATGGGTGGTTTCACTATTCCCCCCACTGCTATGTGGCGCTCGATGAATGGCATCGGACGACCTTCCCCCTAAACCGCTCCAGCCCAAAAGCTGTGTGAAATAAAACCACTTACCGCCTCCTGCTAGACAACAAAACATCTCATCCCCCACTTAACTCTGAATGTACCTGTCTCTGTGTACTCGCCAAAACAATTGGCTTTGCAAATAAAACTAAAAAAACTCATTGTTTTTAGTTTTATCATGAAAAAGACCGCTCCGACCTCCATGCAAGCACCAGAGTATGTGCGACCATCAACCCACGTCCAACTGCCAACCTGTTAAAGCTGCTGAACTTCAAGACCACCTTTTAGGCATGAATGCTTCCTACAAACCATGTACAGTCACCCATCAATCCTACAACTGTCCAAACAGTACAAATTGGGAGATTGGTACTTGTACCAAAATCACACTGAAATCATAATATATGGGTACGAATTGGCACCTTACAAATTGCCAAGATACCTCCCAATGAGATTATTTGCTTTGGAGTACTACAGGAAAATAACCAACTCTGATGAGGTACATTTTGTGAAGGCCAAGAAAAAGGCACAACTCCAAATAAAAGACCAGCTAGGCCCCTTTGTGTGTAGCAATAGAGAAGCTAGAAGAGTTGCAGAGGAAATTCTTCAAGGGCTCAAACTCAAACAAGGTTTCATCTGGAGATATGACCTCTTTGATGTCATCTATAACAGAAGACAGAAAAAAAAATTGTCTCCCTACATCCACCACCAAATTCCTCAAATAGAACAATATGTAAATCAACTGGAATGGGTGAAGAACACTCTAGTAGACAAGGATAGCACATAAACTGTTTTCAATAATTTGTTGATTGATTTAGAAAGAAGACTTGATGAAGATTGCTTTGTACAGGTGCCAGAAGAATCCCAATCCCGAAAAGAGACATAGGAACACAGTGAGCAACTACCAGAAGAAGAACTTCAAGAGCAAGAGGAATCTGAACAACCAGACATATGAAGAGATGGTTCAGCTAGAACACATCATGAGTAATCCTCCTATTGTACAGAATCCTCTAAATGAGGATAAGGATCCTAAAAGAAATAGAGAGGAGGCCACTCCTTCTAGTAGACCTGTTGCACAAACTTATGTCAAAAGGAAAAGGTTGAATCCTCTTTTAGAATAGGAGTTCACAAAGGAAACAGTTGGAACTATAGGTACAAAAAGAGTAGAAAGCAGGCATACCAATCCCTTTGGGGGTACACAAGAACCTTCCACTTCACATGCTCAAATGCTGGAGAGACAACAGAGCGTGGAAGTATCCTCCTTCAGGGCTCCAACAGGCTAGAACCGGGACATTAGAGAGAAATATAAAGAAATAAAGGCCATAAATGAAAGCTTAAAGGCCCAAAGTTATGCACAATGCCTTAAACTGGCTCCTACTAATCAAATAAGGCTAATGTTAGCCTTTGATGTAAAAGAAGGTAAAATGCAAATGAATTTCATGAAACCTACAACACAGCAGCCTAGGTCTATATCAGATTATTTGAAGACAGATTTTGAGGTGTTGGTGAAGGATATACATCCTATCAATCAAATAGAATTACACAAAAATATCAGGGAAATGTTCTATTCTACATTGAACAGCAAGGACATTACTACACACCAACTCCAAAATTTGCTGAATAATATATCATCACAATTCCAGTTAGAGAAGGCCTCTTCACAGGCCAAGGATACCAGGATAAAGTCCTTGGAGGACTTAATAATAGAGATGGGACATGATCCCAAGGATGTAAAAGCTGCATAAAAGCTAATTAAAAAGAAAAATGATGATATAGCTGCATTGAAAAAACAACTTAAAATTCCTCCTCTACATCATCCAAAAACAACTGAAGTATTGGAAACTCAGAAGGAGGAAGAGCTTATAGACTTAGTTCTTAATCTGAATGATCAACTAAAAGAGATAGAGAAAGAGCTGGATAGCTTGATTCAGTCTAGATAGAGTGAGTTTGCCACCACTCCACACACTGTCATTCCTACAGTCTCTGCAGTAGTACCCTTCGCATTGGTTGCTCCCTTAGCACCAACAGTTCCACCAGCTACAATTATGCCAATCACAGGTAGAGTCATAGGTACATCTACAAGCATAGGGACATCCGCAGAAAAGACAACTAAATTGGTAAAAGCCATGGAGGAAATGACCATCTAGGCTATTGAGCTTAAAAAGCTTAGAGAAAAAGTGTCAAGTATGGAGACTGATTGCAAACTTACACAAATACAATGGAAGGAAGAAGTTCAAAAGAATCAAAGAATGGGAGAAAGGATAAAATTCCTTGAAAAGGACTTGACATTGCAAAAGCCACTAGGAGATATGAAGGAAATGCTCTGGGCCAACAACATTGACTCTGTCAATGATGTTTCGCCATCTATTCAAGTAATTTTTGAGAAAACTGAATTGGTGAAAGTGGCCACCGAAGCAATTCATAAAACAAGAGAAGACCTAGGAGACAAACCTGAAGATGCTAACCAATTGATAGAACTTTTGAATAGTAAAAACATGTATTATCTAGATGAACTGGGCATAGAATATAGAACGGGGACCATCATAGAAATTAAGAAGATTCTCACCAAAAGGAACCTGATGCTCAATCTTGAGAAAATATGCCAAAGCTTCCAAGCTAGTATTGATAGATTAATGACAAAGTATGGTATTTTAAGGAAAGAAGGACTCCCTAGTCCTATGGTAATCCATGATAATCTAATGACTCAAGAGGATTACATTGAAAGACTAAACAAGTTGGCCAGCAGCCAAGCTAGTACTTCAAGGGTAAAAGCTATGCCCACTAGAAAGGTATTATATGATAGTTTGGAAAATCTATTTTTTATAGAGCATGAGATAAAGCACCTGTTCGTCAACAAGCCAAATTTTTCCAAGTACACTGAGGCTAATGAGATATATAGAAAAATGATAAAGATGAAATTACCTAAAGGTGAATGGTGGATGAAATTAACTGATTTACTATAAAGTAACTACAGTAAATCTATAAGGCAGCCAGGTAAAATAGATGAAACAGAGTCAAAGTGTAGCAGGTAAAGAGTATCAGTAGATTGAAGACAGAAAGTGATTCTAGCACACAACTATAAAGCAAGTGAAAGAGCCAAATTCAAATTACAACAGCCAGCACATTCAAAATAAAAGGGACAACAAGAAGGAAGTTCTCCATTTGTCTCTATCTTCATGCTTGAGGATATTTTTGGTTTCCTAGAATAATTCTCATATTGTTATGAGATATTTTGTATAAATACTTCACATTTTGGAGTAGTTAGGGTGGATTAAAATACATTTATGTATACATTTTATATCGAGCTAAGGAGCTATTGTATTCAAGATTGGATTGGTTTTTGTTGGGTCATGAAATAAAGCTAAATACATTTCAATGGATTCTTGTGCACAGTTGGAACCAAATAAGTATTATCTCTTCATGTTTAATTATTGTTTTCTCATCATGTTATAAATATTCAATGTATTCTTTATGAAATTTGAATAGTAAACAAGGAATGATATCTCAGAATTAGCTTTAATACTTTCTGTTTTGATTGTTTACTTTCTCATTGTTTTCTACTAAACTATCTTGGTCTGGGAATTCTTAATTGCTTCCTTACTTCCATAGTTTCCCCCCTTAGGTCCATAGTATAGGATTCTTGGTTACCCTTTGCTACCGATCTCCTTCTTTTCTTCATATTGATCCCGGTTTAAGGATTCTTCATTGATCTTTTACCCTAGTTAGGACTACCTCATCCATTTGAACCTGCAGATTTATTTTTTGTTGTGCTAGCCTGCCCTGTGAACTCCTCCTTCAGTAATTGATCAGATCCAGTTAAGCCACTCTTTAATTGACTTCATATCCCAATGGCCTGAATACTTGTTTTTCCCATCTATTTTCTTAATTCCACCACCCAATCAAAACCAAAACATCATGAGCACTAAGTACTAGCCTGAAATCCTACTCAAAACAAAGTTAAATTATAAAGAGAGAGCCCTCTCTGGACTAAGGTTGGCTAGAACCTGAGTCTAAAAGATTAGGTTTGTGGTTACCTCAAACTATTCCTTCTTTGATAACTTCTAGGGGAGATATGAGTGATAATAGATACCTCTCCTATTTACAATATTGATTACTTATATACATTCTCTCATGAAACATAAGAAAATAATAAATAATTACACTCATTAGGGAACCAACTCCCTTGGTAAACGAAAGATCCCTATCCTAGTCAAAATACATTTTGAATTGGAAGCAGAATGTTCCTTCATCATGTTTGAAGAAAATCCCGTGGGAAATTTAATTCTCCGAATGTTGTCTTTTAGATCATCACTTTATTTCTCCATTAATAACCATGGAAATTTATTTCATCCTCCATCACTATTTGATCGTATCCCACTTTTCATTGCATCAATGGCTTCCACAATGTCATTATAAATTTTGAGGTTTTTTTTCTTTATCCCTCCTACCATCTATGATCTGCAATAAAGTTTCTGTCACATTCTTCCTGATATGTATTATATCAAACAAATGAGCCATTTTTAGGTTCTTATAGTAGGGAAACCACATGCATTGAGCGGGATAACTTTTCATTCCTCATGGAAGCCCATGTCCTTGATCACAACGATTTATGTTATAGTCCATGTTCCATAGGTGAGGTGTCATTCTTTGTGGTTTTAATACATTCTCTTCTTTCCCAATGAAAATATTCTTTTTGGTAGCATGATACTTATGTCTCTTAGAGAGGAAGTTCCTATACTCATCAAACAACTCCTTTCCTAAACTTGTTGAATGGCGAAATTTCATCTTCTGACCACAAAAATGACATGAAAATTTACCCTTTGTTTGAAGGCCTGTAAGAGATGGATTAATTTCAATTATAAATGATGGGATTATTTAAAAAAAATGCATGATATGATCTAATTGAAATAATTATATACTATTAAAGTGCAATGGAACATTAAATACCACAAAACTATGTTAGTCCTAGTGCATTGTGAATTGTCCATACAAGTATTCCATGGAATGGAAATTTCCTCTGCCTTATTGGTTTACAGGTGTCATACATAGTGATGATGACCCATAACTTTATTAACTCCTAAATAAGAGACTTGATATATATATATATAATATATATATAATATATATATATATATATATATAGTATATAATATTATATTATAATATATATATATATATATATTATATATATATATATATATATATATATATATATATATATAATATATATATATATATAATATATATATATATATATATATATATTTCATATATTTATAACTTGGTACTTTCTTAATTGTTTGAATTACACATAATTACTACTATGATATGTATATATAAGAAAATAAATAGATATAACGTATTTTGCAACAAAAAAGACAAATGCATATGTTACAATATTTGAAAATTTAATGTAAACAAATACCCAGAACAATCATTGTCAACGTAATGTGCTCCATATTTATTGACATCTAAGGAGGAATATTATTGTTGATAACAAAATTGGCCACACTGAGTAAATAGGCATGAGATCTCATAATGGATTAACACCATTAGCTTCCAATGAAAGCCTAACATTATGAGGTTCATCTTTAAAACATGACCATTTTTCCTCAATTTTCCTAAATGTGTAACTATTTGCAACCATTCAAAAAAACCATCTCCACTTCTCTTCCATGCATGGTAATCCATAAATTGTGCTATGCTTTCACACTTTAACAATCATTGCATATGTGGAATTATGGGACTATAATGAAGAACTTTTTGAGGCACTATTTTTGGTATTTGATCAGTTCAAGTTTATTGTTGTCACATTTTGAGATTTTTTTTTTTTGATGCATGTTTCCCATAATATATAATATGATCATTAGGATATGCATCTATAGCTTAATACTCCATTCTAATTTCTTTCATAATGGCATATAAATATTGGTATGTGCGAGGTAACTTATTTGACAATGGTAACCTAAAATCACCTAACAATATAATACAACATAAAATATCATTAATTAGTGTAAATAATATTAATCATGAATATTTTGTTCTTATTTGACACATTAATTAACACATCAAGAAAGGAAAAAGATCAACCTTTCATGTATGAAACATATTACATTATACCTTAGGATCTAAGCCATACAAGTGTTTGACAAACCGTTCAAAACCTTTATGTACATCAACATTAATGTAGTAGAGATAATATTCTCCCTTGTGCCTTCATAAAGTGGTGTCTCTTCCTTCTCAAGCATAGGTTCATCATCACAATTAATAATGTCATCATTCTCATGATAACCGAACAGGTCTTGGATCAATTCATTTGTCCCATCATGTTGAACTATGTTATTATTGTCATCTTCATCCATAGGATCATTATCTTGATCTTCAATAGTATCCATTCCGTGTTTCTAAACTTGTAGAAAATTATTTCCAGTACTACTGCATTCAAATCACACTACCTAAGGGGCCACCTTGACTTTATAATAATTATAGACAATCACGTGAAATTAGTCTGCATAAAATATATTAAAACAATAATTTTTTCTACAAATATGATTAATATAAAGAAAATATATATAATGATTCATAAATAGCTTACCACTGGATGATATTCATTCCCTCCTTAGTATTCCCATTCTTATTATAATCTCTATCAACTGTGACATATGAATTTTTTCATGGATGTGCACACCATCAAAGAGTGCAAGGCAGATAATATTTCCCATCATCGACCCCTGATTGATTAGTTCCCCATCTAATGTTTTCCAAAAAAGTTATATAAAACAAAATATATTTTTTGCTCGTTAAAAAGAACTTATTACCTTTCAAAATTATTGTACTTATAACAAATATGATGTATCATCTCTTACATGAGGGATATTTATATGTTTATTTATCGTCGGAATTCTAGTGTTAGATGACTAGTCAAAGTAAAAAATGAGTTGTAAAACAAAAAATCAAGTTTTTGTTTGAATATCGATTCCATGTAGATTTTGCTTCAGAATTTCGACGTGATATAGAATGTCCATATAGTCGTCGGAAGGAAAATTCCATATGTTATTGGAATTCTGATGCTTTAGATATCCACCATCAGAATTTTGACTTTGCATGACTTTACACAAACAAAATTAAAAATATTGACCTTTTCTTGTCCTTTGCGACAATATGGGCCATACGGTTGGACTATATTGTCAGAATTTAGTCTCATATGTAGTAGTGTATCTCTATGGAAAAGGGATGAAATTTTGAGATACTTCTTTGTGAAAGAGGGAGATAAATTCTCTGTACTCTTGTTGTTTATAATATCCTCCTCCTATATATACCCAAGTAATAGGCTAGCCAGCGCAAACATGTGACGAGAGGCCACTATGATATGATTAGACCTCCTTAGTCACGTTAAGGAAGTGGAATTGATGGAAACACACCATACAAACATTCAACATAAGCTTCAGGACCCTCAGGAACCAATCCAACACTTCAAACAACTTTCCCTTGGGTCCCACTGAGATTTTGGACAACTTAAGCCCGATTCACTCTCATGCTATAGGCATGACAACGTCTAGAGTCCTAGAGTTAATCTCACAGGCTTTCCTACCAGCATCGAGGGACCTAATTTTCCAGTGTTATCCCAACGTCCCCAAGATTTGAACCACTTTTTCAGGCCCAGAGTCCAGGTTACTGCCTAGAATTTGAAGATACCTCTAGGATAGAAAAATAATATGGAAATGACAATACTAAAGAAAATACTTGTTTAATACCTTGAATAGACCCCTTTTAGCCATGACAGGCATTTCATCAAAGATATCATGAATATGTAAGCTACACGTGTAAATAAAATATCTGAACATAGGGGTATCATACTTATTTGAGATTCACCATGATGCATTGATTCCTCAAGAAATTAAGTTCCATTCCATCCATTAGACCATAGATACATTGTTCATTGATATACAAGTAAAAATATGATGAGAGCCATACATAGCTTCTGTCATAAAACATATACATAACCATAATAATAGGGACAAAAATACAAGTGAAATCACAACCATATAAACCACATATAATCCATCATAATACTCATAGAAATACAAGGATATATAACCTCTCATTGATGATGAAAAATCCAAGATAGGATGGGACTTCCATGTTCCACTCGACCGTAGAATGGCTGAGCCAAATCTCTCTTCATTCATTCACCCTCGTTCCATATTCCAAGCATGAATGTGGGATCTCATAGAACACATCAATCAAAACTCATCCAAGGATTCAAGAGGCCATCCACCTCAACCCATCAAAAAATGATTCCACCTCACGGTTGGAAATCATAAAACCATCATCAGATTGATCTCTATCCCATCCATTAAGGGATCCAGAGCACTTATTCCAACCAAGGCTTCAGGACTAGTAATTCAGCCCAGAGGTGTAGCTGGGCTCTAGAGCATTTTTCCAACCAAGAATCCATGACTATTAACTCAACCCACTAAGGGCTCCAGAGAATTTGTCTAAACAAGGCTCCAGGAACTAGTAACTCAACTCAAGCTAAGGAAACATGAGAACCAACCAAAAACTCAACAAGCAAATAAACCCACAAACTCCATGGCTATCAAAGAAATGGAAAGGCTATGAAATCCACTATTAATCTAGGAAATCCTCCATGCCGATGACATATCAAAACCAATAATCCACATGCATATGCCATGCATTCCAAAAATAGTGAAGAAATCATACATGCAACTCAGTACTTGCAAGCAAAACTGATGTAGATGCTAATCCCGATGCCCTCTTGCACTTTCCTGCTCTTCCTTTGCCTTCTTCCTCCAAAAATCCAAGTATGCCACACTCTCCAAGAGTGCTTCAAGAAAAATCTGAGTATCCAAGAGTATGCGAGAGAGAGAATAGATGAGAGCTCCACCAAAACCTATCAAAATCTTTATCTAAGAGCTTACATTGATTAAGAGCTTGCCAACTTATCCTTAGAAACCTCTTTATGAATGAGGCCTCTATTGTCTTCATTTTCCATTATTTTCCTTCATTTTTCTTGTCACATGAAACTTGTGACCTTTCACCTTTATTTTCTCCTAATTTCCATTATTTTCATAAATAAATGCCAATTAATGCCTCATGCCTTTCCAAAACCTTAGCCATTTCCTTTGCCAATTTCCTTAGCCATAATAAATTGATTCAACACCCACTAGGATGCTTCTCCAACAATTCATCTTGGAATACGTGTCCCATCATCCATGGTATTTATATATTTTTACAAGGATTTTTAACCAAGGTTATTACAGAACCCTCCCCCTTGGGGGAACACTGTCCTCGATGTTCATTGACACCTATAACCAACAAGATTGTTGGAAACAAAACATACTTCCCATGGAGCTTTATAACACAACTCGTTTCAGTATTTACAATGATCACCTGTTAAAACATGACAAACATACTGTTTACTGGAGCTTTATAACACAACTTATTACAATATTTACAATAATAACTACATATACACATACACATTTTCTTCAACCAGCAAATAACCATACTGTTTGTGGAGCTTTATAAACTAGCTTGATACAATATTTACAATAATACACACAGATACACATATGCATATTTTCTTAACCAAAAAATAAAAGGATATGATGCGTGCTTCCACAACAAGGGAATCTAGAGGCTCACACCGCCACCCTCGAAGTAATGCCGGGATTCACCTCCTTCCTAGGAAGTACATAATCCATTGCAAAGTTAAATATGCATCCAATGTCCAACGCAACAATGCAACGCCACTTTTCCTCTTAGTGAACAATTACTGCTCATTGTTCCAGGGTGCACTCCCAACACGCATCTGATTCCATCTAGGAATGCTAATAACAAAAAGTAATCCATCAATGACCTTCCCTTCTTTGTTATACATTCGCTCGGGAAATCTGGTCATTCCCTTCCATGAAGTCACTCACCTTCCAAGTTCTGCTGACACTCCCATCTCGGGAAGTCCATCCCTTGGCAAGGCTTCCTCGCATCAAAAGATAAAAAACCAAGGCATATATCTGCCTCAAGCCATCATACCGGTCATAACATGCTCATGGAAATCAATGGACACTATTGGGTACTAGTGTCCCATAATGGCCCTGATCCTGAAGTTATTTATCAACATACCTCTGCATTTTCCAATTCCTTTTACCGATGCTGCTAATTCTTGTAGTTGATTTCAAACACCCAACCGGGCATGTTCATGCATATATGTACCAAGCACATAATTTCCATTAGATTCAAAATAAAGTGAAATAACTTCAAATCATACCTCATTGGTAGCTCGTCAATAAGGTACATTTGCAATTCTATTTGCTTCCTGTAACAACAAGTCAAACTAACATCCTTGACCAAATCATCATGTATAACATATCACATCAGGTTAGCTCAAAACAAAACCATCATAGGTCAAAATCATAAATCACATGTAACCATCACAAACCAGAATCATAGATCACATGTAATCATCATAGACCAAAATCATAAATCACATGCATAATAAAACTAAAATAAAATATTGATACTTATATTTTAATCAATTCTTGGCTTCCACCTTTGTCTTTATTTCGTACCATGGGGGCATCACTAAAAAACCAATATTATATCACGTGTGTTCATATTGGGGCATTAAAAATGGAAAAATCACAAAGTAATATACTGGGGTTATAATAAGGGCCTAATGGGTTTTTCTGGCCAAGCATAGGGAAAAATACACCATATTTTTAGAGAATGTCGTGAGTAGCATAGCTACATGTCGCCTGTAGAGGGAAAGAGTGGGGAAGGTGAGTGTGAAAGGTCACATTTTGTAATCGAGCCTCTTGTAACCCTAAGACTTTTTGCGTTTATGATTTTGAAACCTAAGCCTTTCTGTATTTCTAGGTTGAACACAACACTAGCAAGACCATTTTTCTGCCTTTCCATATTGAGCAAGTTTTTCCCACAAGACTGCCTTTCTAGCTTGAGCGAGACCTACTTCTTTCATTCGAATCTTTGAGCCTAGATTTCTTGCTTCTACAACCAAGCAACATAATAACCAAGCTACCTTGTTTCCACCCACCCAGCTACTCTCTCGTTCTCATTCTGGAGGGAGTCCATAAACCAAAATTAATGTTTTGTGTCTAGCTACTGTAACCTTCATGATCAAGGATTTACAAAATGATGGGTTCTATGAACACCTAACACAAATAAAAGAAGAGGCAAGGAGTTGGCTTGTGGAGTGCAACAAGCAATATTAGCAGTTGATTCAATGTGTTCCGTAGCGAATCTCTATAATATACATGTATATCCTTAAATAATGCTCTTGGCTCCTTCAAAAACATGCTCACAATTTCGACTTCTTTTAAGAAAAATTGATAGATTTGAGACTTCAGAATTTCAACTTCTTCAATTTGGATTTTGACTTTGCAAAACACGCTAAAAAATTTCTTCATGTAGCTTGAACTTCAAAACTTCAGTAACCTTTAACAGTGGTCTCAAAATAGGATTAATACCCATAGCCCTTCAACTATTGCATAGGAGTGCATTTTTTGGAGATTGTCCTTCTAGGGCTTATGCACAAAACAATACACAAATTTCAAACTATAAACAAATCATTTTAATCCTTTCTAGTATTGATATAGTTTCCAATAGGAGGGCCTTAAGTGCCTTGCAAAACTAGAACATTTCATTCTTAATAATTTCACTGATCAATAATGTACATACAAATTTTGTGTAGATGTTTATAAATTCGGTGATTTGGAAGATGCAGAGCTAGTGGGTACCTTTTATTTCTTCACTCCAATGTGTAGAGGTGAAAATTCTATTACGTTGCTAGATAATTCCTTTTGCTCTTCACAAATATGCTCCTTATGCCTTTTCTCTACTAAAGAAGGTTTGCGGTCTTGATTGTAGAGATAAGAGGACTCTGCCGATTCCTGCTTTTCATTGTCCAAGACTTGGGGAAATTGGTGTGAAGAACATAAATAATTGTGTTCCTCTAGAGCAACAAATTCATCATCGAGGATTTCATAACTTGTGTAATGTTGATACTCATTATCAGAAATTCCAATCTTTGGTGAAAAATCCTTATTGTTGTCATATTTGGAGCAAACTCTCTTGTCCTCGGAGGGATATTCTATCCTCAATTCTTGTGACTAGTCTAGGGAGGCTAGTCCAACACTGTTATAACATGACACAGTCTCAAAACCCTCTTGATGGATGCTTGTGAAGGGCTTAGAATCAGACTTCTCCTCATCTTCGTGATGAACAAACATCTGTGGTCCATGCAAGTAGTGTATATGACTTGCCTCTACCCAACCCCAAAACTATGGTTTAATGATTGATCCATACTGATGAGAGGATCATTATGAGTTTCAAGGATTATGTTTTCACTATTATGATTATCATGTACATAATCCATAAGAGAAGGGAGTGTTCACTTTGAGCATGAATCCCACGCCAAATTCATCTCAAAATTGCTACTACTTTCTTCTTCTCGATCTGCAACACTGTTTCCTATGGGACAACCAATAAAAACATCACCAACCTAATGCCAATCCTCACCAAAAAGAATGACACATGTATATTTTGAAGGTGGTGTAATAATGGCATCACAGTTTTCATGGTGGTACTCATTTATGTGTTCAAAAATCACTTTAGATGCTAAAAAGGCCCTCCTTCCTGTCATTACTACCATAGGGTTTTTCGTGTTACAAATATCTAGTGTTTTCATATTCAAATTATGAGCACAATGCCCCTTCCATATATTCTCCACTTTCATCCCCAACAATGTTATCATTGCCTTCAAAAAGACCAAGGAGGCCTTCCTCTTGTAGGGCTGTCAAAAAATCTTGATATGTACCATCAAATTTCTAAACCTTGGGTGGCAATGCTTGAGGAAGATTTCAGTGAGATCTTTGAGAAAATGTATGATCTTTGGACTGCAAGAATGCTTTAGCTAGTCCCCATGTCCTTGTCCCAAAGAAAGCATACATAACCTCATCATGGAATCTTCATTTCTTTCCATCAATTCCCATATATGCTTGATAAATGCCAGGACATGTGGTGCAGTAGCAAAAGAGTTCTCCTCACACTCTGGAAGGTCTTTACTATAGCTAGGAGGACATGATTTTTGTGTGACAACCTGTTATTCTCTAATACACAGAAATACAATATACCTAGAAACTTAAGATGTGTATAAACTCATCACATGAAACTCCTATTCTTCTCATACTTCCATGAAAATTTCATTACAAAGGTGAAATATTTATAGTGCAGCCTACAACTACCTTGAGTGATGTATAAGATATTCCTTTAATAAATTGTGGATGTAACCTTCAACCATAATTGAACCTAGATAAGTGAGGTGATCTTACATCCCAGTTGGATGAGATGTGTAACATCTGTATGTATGTCCATCACATTAGTAAAATAAAATGGAAAAAATTGATGTTAGGTATCAAATATTAAAAGGAAAAAATTTAATGTTAGATGTCAAATATTAAAAGGAAAAAAGGAATGGGCGAAAAAAATGGTTAAATTCAAGGATGACCCTTTAACCGTAATTTTTCCTAGATAAATGACGTGATCTTGTGGTCTAGTTGGATGATATGTGTCACACATGGAAAAAATTGAATTCAGATGTGAAATGTTTAACAGAGAAAAAATGCATAGATCCATTTTAACCCTAAATATTTTAAACACCAAGTTCTCATTATGCACACATATTTTCTTATAATAGAACTTTGGAACATTAGGCATTATAGAATCTAACACTATATTCTTTAACATTATTGAGCACCTAACAATTTTTTTTCACATCATCTACATTTATTATTTATTCTCTTGAAAATTGGGTGCCTTCTATGAACGTTATTATTCTTATTCTTTTAAGGCATGAGAGGAATAATTTATGTTGCAGATGCATGCAACACTACGAGATTTGTTGTCTTATGATGACTTCTTTACTTTTTTGACGAATTTTAGTATGGATGTTATGCTCATGCATTTTACTGTATATTCAACATTCTAATGGAAGTTGGTGTACCCAACTTGTATATGATGGAAAGTGTGGATATATCCAAGGTGGGTTTGATGAACCTAGAAATAATTTATTTATTTTCTATTTAGAAATTCCTTTTATATATTATGAAGCAACCTGTATCAGATATATATGTTTGTTTAAATTTTAAAGAGCCAAGAAACATTATGTTTCATTATGACATCTTGAATGGCTTCATCTGATGTAAACATTTTGTTGGATTAATCTATCACATATATTCCAGATACATAACTATATTTAATTCGATAAACATTACTGTTAAGAGACGAAAGATAATGTGAGTATTATGATTTAGCTGTGTAAATCGTAACTTGTATTTTTGGTACTAATTTATGTGCGATCTCTTCCTATATCTTTGATTCTCAAATTCTTCTGATCTATAATCTTATATATTTCTTTATGATAGAAGATTTAAATCATTTAGGAATATGCAAATAACTTTCATACCTGAGAGGAAGAATATCTTAATGAGAATGAATTCCATTTGCAGGGTCCATAGGGTATGAAAACTTGGCTAACAATGAAGGGTCACTAGCCTTGAGAATGGCTGAAATTAGGGCTTGAGAAATTACCTAGAAATTTTTCTAATTTCCTTTAGAAATTTGGCTCAAGGAACTTGATCTTCTTATGGTGAAATTAAATCAAAACTGATCTTCTTTTTGCCGACTTTTAAAAGCCCTAGCTCTGATACCATGTTGAGAAATCTAGGGCATAATAGCTAGGGTTATTTTAAATGTTATTTATCTTCTATCCATGACATTTTCTTGTGATATTATTATTATCTTTTAGTTATGTTTTATCATCAAGACAAATTCCAGTAAGAAGATAACAATCCAAACATAGGAACACTAGATATAGGCTGCTAGCCAAGGCCAAAACCTCTCCTAGAGAGTAAAATCGGCAAAAATCTCTTCTTATAGAATTTCAATAATGACTTCCAAGACCTTGACCTTGACCTTGACCAAAACCCAAGTGATGAGCTAGCCAAAACCCAAAATATATCTTTGCAAAAGCTAGAATGAGGAAACCCTAGTTCGTCCTTCAAACTCACATGTGTGAGAAACAAAGACAAAATTTCATATCCTTCCATAGATTTGCTGGCCTCCAAAGAATTCACTCCCCTTCCCACACAATTTCATTGGATCATACCTCTCTTTTCTTCATTAGGATCATAGATGACTTGTTTGTTCGACGTGTGTATCAAATGAGGTGAGGTTCTTCCCTTTATAGGCCTCCATGAGAGAAAATTAGGCCTCTCTAGGCCAACTTGAATAAGGTTGGACGACTCATCACTTGGAGGCTTCTAGACATGACATATTACATTAAATATTTTTCCTTCTTCTTACCTGGGCCCTCCAAGGGATATCACATCATGACCTTAAATCTTGATTTGACAACAAGACCCCTAGAGAACACAAGGGGTGCTTTGACCTAGGACCACGACATAATAGGCAGGAAACCCATTTCAATAAAATAATTTTTCTTTCACAAATACTTTTTTTTTTCTTTTGAAAAGTACACCAATAATTATATCAAGTCATGACTCAAGAATAATTATGAATACCAACACTAGTTACATTTTAACAACTAGTGCCTTCTAGTTCATGTTACGCAGGTTCATTTTTTGTGTAGAGAGTGACCCTAGCTATTAATGCATTGTATAACCTAGAAACCCATGCTAATTCCCTAAAAACCTTATTCTCCACCATAATTGTGTATTTCATTATTTTGGCTTTTGTTTGTTTGTTGGTTCTGAGGTCCATTTTGTCTGAATTATGATCTTTTTAGCCATTTACATGGATTTTTCTTTTAAAAGTGTAGTTTAATTGCATTACTTGAAAAGAAAAGAAAAAATTTATTTCCTGTTATTTTGGTTTGTTTCGATCAGTTTAATGATGAGTTGTTTATTTTGAGTTGTGAATGTCTGCATGTGCTGAGATATATTAGAATATGCATTAGGGTTGTTTGTTTTGGAAAATATGTTAGCACGCTCTCCCTGTATAAACTATTTTTCTTCGAAAGTTAATTGAACAACATTCTTTTTTCATGGTTTGAGTCAAGTCTCACAAACTTCATAGGTCAACACCCTTTCGAAGACACTAATAAATTTCTTTAAAAGAAACGTAATAAAAACAATTAGTAACTCTTTATTTTAGAAAAACACACATTAGCTTAGGTTAGGGTCTTGGGTTAGGCCGTGGAAGTCAACTCCCCAAGGCTGTAAAACTAAAATAGTGTCATTAAAGAGAGAAAATCTTGTTGCACTCACATCACCATGGTTTCCACTGGATCTCGTCATCAGTATTGATGACTGCAAGGTTTTCCTCCACTTTCTGAGTGAATTAGATCCTCCTTTTACTTAGGGGATTTGGTCTCCAGTTTTTAATTATTAATCATTACACTGACCCAACGTTAACTCTTCCAGAAGACACTTTTACTAAAGGTCTAGTACCTCCTTTTAATCCTCCGTTGATAGATCCTCTTGGGCCTATTTTGATCTAGGTAGCACCTTTCTCTACAATTTCTTCATTTGTTTCCACTCAAAATATTCCAAATACTAATGGTGAGTCATGGTCCTTTATGGACACTTTTGGTCCACCATTGTATAACCCAACTGTTTTAGCTTCTACACCATTTGTCAATTATCCCATTGTCCAAATTATATCTAATCCAAGAACCTTAATTATGCCAAATGTGGGTGGTGGGTTGCAATGAGTGCCTCTTTCCAACCCTTATCCTTTTGTTTCAACTCCTGGACCTTCAACTAACACTCCTTTCAGTGTCAACGATTCGTTAACCTTCAATAATCCTTTCGGTTGAAATCCACTTCTAAGTTTAATCCCACCTTTACCACAAGACAGGTGTAACATTTCTGGTACTTATTCAATAAATGGGGGTATTCCTACATGCACTCAACCCATGGTACATCGAGGTATTTATTTTATTGATTATATTCATGTTGGTGGTTATCCTATTAATGCTAGTCCCATTATTGTAAAAGTTGGTAGTCCTATGCCTAACTTACCTTATGTGGTCAGAGGTGTCCCATATCCTAGGCCTGCTACATCTCCTTGAGGTCTCCCAACTCAACCATCAATACCTATTGGAGGAAACCTCTATTATGGGGGTAACCAGTTTACTTCTTACCTCCCTCAGGCTAGGGGCATACCATATTGCTCACCACTTTAGACAAATCCACTTCCAGCACAAGGGAATTATTATCCAATCGCACCCATGTACCCTTCCAAAAAATAGTTGATGGCTAGACCTTCTGGTCCTTCAGGTCAACAAAGTTTTCCATAATCAGATTCCATGCCACCTACTCCACTGCCATTTTTGGATACTCTCCACAACCTAGATCTATACAATTTAACTAATGAGCCCATCAACCAAAACTTGCTGTGGCATTCAACCCCACATAAAATTCCTACCGAAATTTTAGAGTTTGAAGGCAAGTAGGGAGATGATGTGATGACACATGTCACTACATACCATCTTTGGTGTGTTTCCAATTCCATGATTGATGACAATATCCATCTTAGGCTTCTCCCTCATACCTTGAATGGTAATGTTGTTTGAGCGTAGTTGGATCTATGCCATGAAAGCCATTGACTCGTCAGTCTTCCGACTTATCTGTTTTCCTCACCAAGGGAAAATTTTGACAGTGGACCAACTATCTTTCCGTACCCTTAACTTTCAACTACTTACTTCTAGCAACATTCCTTCAGTGGGTGGTATTCCTGAATATTTTGTTGGTATTGGTACCGGTATTTTGAAAGACTCCTATCTTCCAGGAAGTTTCCCTCTACCACCACTTGAGGTTCCTATGGCCATTTCTATGGTCTCTGTTGTACCTAATGGATCCATGGATCATACCCCTTACAACCATCACACGAAAACTAAGTTTTCTAGTAGCCCCGTAGGGCCATCAAATGAAAACTAAAGTTTCCAACATCCTCTTAGAGCCATCACATGAAAACTAAGTTTTTAGAAACAAGAAAAAAACTATTGTTAATAAAGGTGAATGACACCAAACCATCATTATCCTAATAAAATTAACTATTTCTATTCTTTTTGTTTCTCAAATGATATATGGTGATTTCATTTTAGTGACTATCAAATGCCATTGATATACATATCAACAATCTAATCAGCCCCATCACTTTGTTTAGATCTTATGAACGACCTATATAGTTCCTTAGTGTATTTCTGTACTGTCATTTCTTTTTGCTTCATGTTTTGCAACTTTCTAGATAGATTCAACAAATAGTCTACATGCAGACTTGTATTAAACAATAGCCATGAGAACTTAATATATAACAAATTTCATAAACATAAATATAACATTAGAACATAAGTGCATTTCATATGAATGAATAGTAAAATCTACACTGGTTTGGTTTTGACCTCTTTAGGACACAAAACATTGATTTAAATAAGGCCAAAATTGAGGCATCTCTAGGGCCTAAGATTGCCTATAAATCTTTCAATATTTGACTCAATAAATCAGCTCTCAAATCAGTTTTATTTATGGTTTTAGTTCCATTTGAGGAATCCACCGACAATACATTTTGAATCAAGGTGTTTCATCCAAATAATAATATTTCTTCATGTTTTCTGGAGCTTTAAATTGAAAGTTCATACCTTGCTTCCTTTCTCTTTGTTTTGAAACAAACCAATATGCTTGTGGAATTTTACTTAATTTTTCATTTATTTATGTGCAACAATAGATGGATCTGTTTTATAAAATTGCTAATGGTGAAGAGAATTCTATCATTGGAGTGGTCAAGTGTCGAGAAGGTTGTACAATTGCTGAAAACTGTGATGAAATTGTGGATAGAATAAGTTTAAATCCAAATCAAGAGAAAAAATGGATAGTTTATACAACACTTTTAGACATCAAGAGGAAACTAGGCACATTTGATGTCCAAACAAAGTGTTGAAATGTAGTGGAAACAATACCAATATTTGAAATCATTGAAGTGAATGTGGAGGGACCTATGCATAATCAACCAACAATTGAAAATATATCTTTGTCAATGGAACAAGCCATAGTTGTTGATCCTAGTGTATTGGCATCTTGTGGAAAATTAGTTAAAAGTTTAATGGAAGAGTTTGTCAATGAGAAAATTACTCTTAAAGTATATTCGGAAAATGTAGAATCTAAAATAAAGATCCATTGTGAAATTTGTGGCATTGATTATGGAACAAGTGATGTATCCTTAGCAATGCGAACAACGCACAACTTGAAAAACCATCATATGAAAATAGGGGCCCATCAACAATGCCTTTCAATGCCAAGTGGTAGTGAAATTCCTTCATGTAATGAAGTACACCAGATAATAATGGCTGGAAATCAATTTCATATTGATCAAGCAATCAAAATTTTAGATGATTTTAACAAGACACAAGAGCCTAATTTGTTCAAGGTGGTGGAGCCAACACTTGCAAACTATAAGGACATGAAAAAGGTGAGAGTGTGTACACAATCTAATAAATGGTTTTGTTTAGTGCCGACAAGTGGTAATATTGTCAGTGCTATAAATGAACACATGAAATCAAAGAAGCACACTACTACTACTACAAATGAGGGTTCACATGAGGATATTGGGCAGAGGAGTGGAACAATTGGGAGACCCAAGAAGCCTACCAATGATAAGTCCCAACAAAGTTTTACTAGGTTCTTGGTCCCATTATCACCATCAGTATTACATAGGGGTTATACAAGTGCAAATCCTTCTACTTCAGGTGTGTTAATTAACAACTTAGACTAAA
Source organism: Pinus taeda (assembly GCA_000404065.3). Lineage (NCBI taxonomy): Eukaryota > Viridiplantae > Streptophyta > Pinopsida > Pinales > Pinaceae > Pinus > Pinus taeda. The sequence continues at coordinate 92,042 of APFE031630809.1, forward strand.
CTTGAATATGAAATTGTATATTATTTTATTTATCTTACTTCAAATTTATTTGTTATTTATTGTGTTGTCATCTTATTATAGCTCAATTATCTCCCTTGTTACTACAATGTTGGGGGTATTGGTATCCTTATATTGATAGAAATGGGGAGATATTGGAAAGAAAGGTCCCAATGGATGATCAAAGGGGTGGAAAATTATGAGCCATAGAGAAGCATACCAAGATCATGCTGTATTATGAGGGTATTGAATGTTGTATTGATGGTACATATAGGAATATTCATTGCCAGAGGGCTTTTGAAATAGGGATCCCATTTGATTCATTAACATGCGAATTTTGTAAGTTGGTTCTAGAATGTGATGATTCTAGGATGTGATTATATCGTGAATCAATGTGCACCAATAAAAGAAGTGAACGAGATAACGGAAAAGGTAGAGAGGGCCTATGATTTCACTAACTTGCTTCATGCTATTGGAACCCTTAATATAGTTGCTGAAGAAGAATCAAATCCCTAAGGAATTCATTTTAATAAATCTCATAAGAAGCAAGAAAGAATTTGAAATATATTGCACCAAGAAACAATACAAAACATTGAAATATTGTCGCAATATGATTCAATATCCACAGACGATAAAATTGTAGAAGCCCTTAAGATTGCATTGAAGGATGCACAAGACATTTTATCAAATCTTGGATTGCAACTAGAAAATTACACTCACTCTTCTTGGTGGGTTAAACCATGGACATAGGATCAAAATTATCCAACATTCCAAATTTTGGATGAAGTAGTTGATGGTTCTCCACCAGGTTGTTCCAACTCTGTATTCCAATCTTCATCATCATTGGTACACAATGAAAATGAGTGGAGACAGGAATTGGGTGAAATTTTAGATTTTGTTGATGAAAATGTAAGAAAGATGATAAAGCCTATGGTGGATCTTGATGGTAAGGATATGTTTAAAGCATGTTTGGTTAGTCAGTTGAATGGAAATCTGACACTATCCAAAGATAGGTTGACCAAAATGAGAAATGGGGCTTACTTTAGGCAAGATGGCAAGGCTCCACAAAATGGTATTTCTATTGGCTTTGGAATTGTATTAGATTGTGGGGTGTTGTTTGAAAGCAACACAATTCCCCCCAATGAATGTACTACAAGAAAAGGTGTTCCTCGAAGTAGAAAACATGGTGTTTCTTGTGGAACGTGGTACATTGGAAGGGTTCAAAGAATAAGGAAGAAGTATGATAATAGCGTGTTTGATTACCATAATGACATTGACCTTTTGGATAGATTAGAAAGCATTGAGCTTCGATTATGTTGGTATATTAGAATAAAGGGGCATCACATATATAAGTATGATTTTATAGATCGTGCTTTTTTACTACTTGAATCTATTATAGCAATCACAAACGTATCATATAATGCTAGGAATGATACATAGAAATTAGAAGAAAGTGATTACAAAGTTTTTTCAGATTTTGTGACAATATTGAACAAGGTAGATTTTCAAAACATTCTACTTTCTCTTTCCTTATGTATTTCCATATGTTGGATCATTTATAAATAATTATTGGTTGTACTTTTGTTAATTTGTTTATATGAATCTGATGTTAATTTTGTACTTTTTGGTTTTAAGTCTAGTGAATAGTTCAAATGGTGAATGTTCAGGATAACTGAACCTTTTTTTTCTACCTGCTTTTTGGTGTAAGTTTCTTTCACTAGCTATTACACAGTATTTTATCACACCTCCTGCACTTCATACCCCAGAGTGCCCAAAAATTAGCAATTATGTGGTGTACCCATCCTGATATGTAGTTCAGGTCCTCCCTAAAGACTTAATGAAAACATGCCTTGAGCCTTCCCTGAAGAAGTAAGCTCAAAACCCTAATTTTAGGGTCATCACGACCGTGACACTTGAAACTAGTGCTGATGGTAGGTTGAATCATACTAGCCTCACGCTCCTAGCACAATGTTTACTTGGATGCTCGTGTTGATCCCTAAAAGGCAAGTTTTCCCAAAGAGGACAAGAAGCTTCGTGATTTAGAGGCTTTTAGAATGACGAGTTGGAGGTTTTTCGTTGTGGATGTGGTCGAATTATCCCAATATTTCCCTTTGATATTATCCCTATGAGCTTCCTCCTTGAGATGAGGGCCTTCTTGTAGGAATATACAGGGTAAGTTCCTCAGACAGAACACCAGAAGGACACCTCTCACAAATAGATCACAGATCAATACACCAGTATTTTGACGTGGTTAAAACCCTCAGAGAGGGAAACAGTCCACGGCCTGTGCCAACGTGGCTACTACAGGCAATTTATTAATAAAAGAATGAAAATTTACATAAGCTTCTCTCATGCACGGTTAACCTACAAATGACCCTCCATGCGCTTTAAATAGAATTCATGGACCAATCGGGTGTCAAGCAACGGATCAAGTGTCGGTAATACCGAGGAGAGAATGGACCGTCGGATCACTACATATCGTGACCGTCGGATTGTAGGTTACAAAATGTACAACGGTAAAGAAACACACTTTACCTAACTCTATACGTAACTCTATACTAGACCAAGTTGAACTTAACTATTTCCTATGTGTCAGAATATCCTAACACCTTCCACTAAAACCCAAACAAGTGGGGAGGAAGAGATCACAAGAGGTGTGAGTGTGTGTCTCAAATGACTTGAAATCATCTTCTATTTATAGTAAAATGTTGAAGATAGATGGGGTAATTTGGTTGTTCACCGGCCTTGATGAATTCTCACATAACACAATTAAATTCATATCTCCATGAATACATGTTGGAATCGGATTATTTTTAGAACAATCCTACACCTCTCGATGAGAGGAAGCTAGGAAAAATATCAGATGCCATGAATAAGTAGACCCACATGGAGTTTGGCCCTAGTTTCCAATTTTAACAGTACCGTTCTCCTTCCCACTGGTCAGTTTATCCCCGTCCGCCATACTATACTTTCAGCATTGAATTATTGCACTAAGCATAGGGTATTAGTTGCAAGTGCCATAACAAACAACGAAAAATAGATTGTAACCTAATTCTTATCCAAAGGATTCAATATCCGGGTTGGTGTCTGCAATGTGGATAGTGCAAAGAACAGGTTGTTGCTTAACTGAGTGAAGCAATGGGCAATGTTGAAGCTGCCATCTATGCAACGAGGTTTCACTCTTTTTTGGATTTTCTAGCTCCTTTTTTATGCATGCGAAAGCTTATGACTCTATCGTGTCTACATGTTTTAACTAATGAGTCATGGATGTGTACGAATTGTACAACATTGAAAGACCTAAGTTCCTCTTCTCCCCATTGATTACCTCCATATTCATTATTCCAGAGCTCTGATGCAGGTGCCAAGCATATGGTTAAGAATTTTTTCATCATAAGCCTTGGATTCTCAATTTCGAATTACTCTCTTTCAAAATTGCGATTGTTAGGTTTAGAAATCTTAGTTTTTGGGTATCTGGGTACTCAACAAACTATTGATTTAATGTGTGAAAAGGAAGTGGGTCTAATCAAGCACATCTTCCGCAGGATAGAATTCGGGAGGGTTTTCATCAGATTTGGGCACCTACAGTTATTTGGCACGCTGGGGAAAATTGCCCTGTTGTTTTCCTTAAGGGCCCAAGTACCTATTTTGTGTTATATTTTCGATTGTTTAGCATGCTGGAAAAAACTTCCCCCATTCTTTTCCTTGAGGGCCCAAATAACCCTTTTGCGATACATTTTCGATCTGGAAAAACAACCTACTCTGCTTATCAGTTCTTTGTTTCTTGAAAACCTATGCTTCCCATGGTAATCTCTCCTTCTGCTATTGCAACAATCTCTTCCTCTAATATCAACTACAGAAGACGACTTACTATGAAATGCTACAATTTTACTACTAGTGTCCGGGATTTAAAAAAGGTTTAGTGCACCTAGTTTGGTAATAAAAACATGTGTATAAAATATTTCTTTTCCTTTATATGCCAAGTTGGATCCCTTGGATCCTAATATTACATGCATTTTGTTTCAAATGACCTTGCCTTCAAGGAAAAAAGAAGACCAAAGAGTCCTAGATGTTGAATCCCTAAAGGCCTTATAATTTGTTCCTGGGATGAAGCACTATTTGGCTACGAGGTTTAGTTTGAGATTAGGAATGAAGCCACATGGTGTAAGTTTCCTAGGCAGTGTGAATAAAATATACCCCACTACTAAATTTTCATCATATAGATATGTAAATATACAAATAATGCAAATCTAAATTGTTTCATGATTTCCTTCACGTTAGGAGTCAATTGCATTAAAATATGCCATGGTTTTAGCAAATAAATGACACCTTTTCAAGTGCATGTAGCGCAAATAGCTGGCTATGGAATTTCCAAGCCCTTCTAGTGCAAGTGAAGGTTATGTTCTGAACTTAGAATACCCGTGTAAACAAAGATAGAAACCCAAATCTAAGGCCCTATGGCCAACATACAAGTATAGACATGAATACTATTATGTAGATGCAAACCAATTTCTTTAGGCATTTTGTAAAATAATTTTTATTCAAACACATAACAACTTCAGAGTTGTAAATTTTAAGTCACAATTAAGGGAGGATTGTGATTTCTAAGCATCAAGAAAAGTTCACAAATGTTTACTTTGCATCTATAGTCATCATCAAAAGAATAAACCAACTCTGTTGTGCATGTACAAGAAAATTCATTTACAAATTTCAAAAAGACTTATGTATCTTGTCCATCCAACTAGGGCCAGTTTGTACTGGTTAGGTACCAGTCTAGTTAGCAGGCCGGTTCAATACCATGCCCAGTCCAATGGGGCGATTTGACTAGTTATGTTTCTGATAGGACCTACATATGAAAAAGCATTCAAACAATTGTGTAGCTTTCTGATGTTGAATAATAAGACCCTAGTGCCTGTTTCTACTTAGAGAAACCACTAGAACACTTGCATGATAAAGATAGGATAAACACCCAAGGGGGTCTATAAAAAATTCTCTAGACCTAAAGCTAAATTACTGGCACTTTTCATTGTCTGAGACTGAGAAAGGGAAGCAAAAACACAGATTGAAATTTCAACTTGTAAACAATGAAAAAACATGGAAAGTTTTACTTCTATGGTCACTTCAGTGATAAATAAACAACCTCCTCTAGTCTCTTAAGAAGACCCTCAAGTCTGTCCAAGACTTGTTAGTGATTGTCCTACCATATCTCTCAAGGTGGATCTCAAAGGTAGAGAGTGCAATATTGATATTGAAATATGCATGGGTAATGAAATTTCTTGAAATCAAGATGCACATTCAGCACCCAAAAGAATCAAAACCCATAATGGAAAGTTCAGATATAGCGCAGATATTTCCTTGTATGATTTGAACAAAGCATGTTGTACAATATGGATAGGACACATCCTTCTAATTGACCAAGGTTTATAGGTGTAAAAGTTGCTGCACCACCAACAAAAGGCTTTCTGAAGTCAAAATCATAATTCAATTTTTTGGCATCCTGCAATTTCCTTTTGCATGTTTGCACAACTTGTTGTACCTTTGTTGAATTGTTTGCAGGGGTTCACTTTCCAATAGTCATCAAGCAAAGTTAGCTGTTGTACTAACGTTTCATCCCTTATAACAAACACCCATAGTATTCAGCAAAGCCAAACTCAAATGGAATTTTTGAAGGTTGCTATGACTAAAATAAACTGTAAGCTCTTTCTATTGAACAATATCATCCTTAACTTCCTTTCTCTTGAACTACATATAAAGTCCCAGAACACAACTGCAAACTCACATATAGCACATAGATTTCCCTTTAAGATTGGAATAAAGTGTGGTGTACAATGTGGACAGGACACATACTTCTGACCACAATATAGTGTAAAAATTGCTCCAAAAACAAGAAAAGGATTTCTGAAGTCATAATTCAGTGTTTTCAACATCTTGCAAATGCCTCCCACATGCTTGAAGAACATATTGGGCCTTTGTTGCATGGTTTGCAGCGAGCTCATTTTCCAGCAGTTATCAAGCCAAGTTAGCATTTGTACTGAATTTCCCTAGAAAACATCTATGGTGTTCAGCAAAGCCAACCTCAAATGGACGTTTTGAATGTTGCAATCAGTAAAATAGGCTACAAGCTTTTGTTGTTTCACAATATGATACTTAACATCCTCTTGATCCCCATTTGAATATCCAGACCACATTCTTTAGCAATTCCAATCAATTTCCTCACCTTCTCAACCTCCTAAACAGAATCTACAATGATAACTAGAATTGCATGCAAGATTGTAAGAAATAACCTTAATGGCTCACTAAACTTCCTATCTGTTGTGGCTTTGTAAGCTAACTTCCCATATGTTTTGGCTTTGTAAGATATTCTAAGTTTCTCATCTAATAGAAAAATCTTAAATATCGAAGCTCATGGACCTCTGACATTTGAGCTAGCAATCTCACTCCAGCCTCCCTCTATTGCTAATAAAATCACAGTGCAGAAACAAATGTAGGGAGGTATCTCTGGCTGCCCACGTAAAGATCCAAAAACAAAGGTTTTAACTTTTAATGGAGTGAAATTATTAATACAAAGTTGTTGACTTGAGAGCTGCATCACCACACTTATGTTACTAGTAGCTGCATTCTCACCTGCAAGAAAAGATTTTTTGTATCCATATTTAAATTATTGACATATGTGGTGATGGCATAACTAATGACATTATGAGTTGTACCTGCCACATTTGCAGCTTATACATTTGTATGGCGCTTCAAATCTTCTACATCCCATCCTACCTCATTGTCATTTCCTCCTCTCAGTTCTCTATCATTGACCACTACAACCTTGCCATTTTGTTTTTCAACTCCAGAAGTGTCAAGGTCTTAACCCCTATTAGCTGCAACTCCTTCATCCTCTTCTTCATGGATTGCACCCCCTGCATTATCCAACCGACCAAAAGTGTTAAGTTCTTAACCCCTATTGGCTACAGCTCCTTCATGCTCTTCTTCATGGACTGCAACCCCTGCATTATCCAACCCACCCTCAAAAAGGCCTTCAGTAACCCTCAATAACAACCATTCACGATTGAGACAAATTGATGGAAGATGCACAATAAGTGATGATTTATTTCCAAATGTTAGAGTGGGCATATTTCCACCTAACTATTAAGTACAAGCATATCAGCAATCTTTGTAAGCCCATGAACTACTACACTCATATATGGGCATTGTAAAATTGACCCATAACATCATTTTATATTTATGCAATCCCCAACATCTTCAAAAACATATCAATACTGTCCATGATAAGATACAAAATGAAAGCCTTTCAAAATTCTTTAATCTTTGGTAAGAATATTCAACAATGGCAGCATTTCCTTACCAAAGGGCCTTAGTTCCAAGTGCATAACAATGACCTTAACATCTCTCTATTTTGCAGAGGCAACATCAATTTGAATAGTTTCACCCTACACTGCTAAGTTAAATCGTGCCTTCTCGTCTTTGAGAAAGTGAAGAGCCACTTCTGGGAAGCCCTTCAGATGCAGCTAAGCAATCACTGCCTATCCCCAAATTAGTTCCTAATCATTCTCATAACATTTTCATACTTCCTTTTTATGAGTGCCAACTTGAATATATACTCATGCATCAATTTGTATGACATGGTTATTTCCAACTCATTCATGCAATTGACAAAATTCTCAGACACCTTCACTATACATACTTGAACATCAAGTGTTCCAATAAGGCCACTGTTTCTGTTTGGAAGACAACAAAGCAAAATTTTCACCTCGAGGACCACTCTTATGTTTTAACACAAATAATCTTATGCAGAGAACAATGTACAAGCTCCTTGCTTCTAATTATGATTGCATGCTTTCTCAACAAGGCTACATTTTCCATGTCATCTGACTAAATGTATTTAAAAAATGGAATATGGAGGTCCCCAAGTACAATCCTCTGTTGCAAACCAAGGTTGCTATCTTTTCTTCCTGCATTAGGTCACTCTTTTGTCCCAACACTATCTTCTGGCCCAAGAAGAAGATTTTATGTTCCTACACAGAAAATTGTATCCACAGTTACTGGACAACTAGATTTCTTGATCACCTTATTTCTGTGATTTTTATCACTTGGCTATGACTCATGTTAGCGATTGTCAATTGATTGCAAGAAAAAAGTGCAATAGGTCCTCCAAGTCGTTGTCTTTTCTTCCTGCATTCTGTCACTTCTCCCAAGTCCCAACACTATCCTCTGGCCCAAGAATAAGTTCATATCACCCGCCATCAACATAAAAACATATTAGAAAAGCATTCTCCATGGGGATAAACAATGATGATCATCCTTGATCCACTTCATGGATCCAACCCTTCTTATCTATATAAGTTGAGAGTATTTTTGAGTTGCAAATTAATGAGAATAAAAATGGTCATTGTTGCAGTATATGGTGCCCTCATAAAAAAAAAAAGCATATCCTTCTCTTTCTAACTTGAAAACAATCATCCCACAGTCATGACCAGTAGCAAGAAGGTTCATATCAAGATCTGCTACAAGGGTCCAGAAGTAATCATGGTCTCTACGAAATGTTTGGACACCTCTACAATACTTGGATACATCTCAAACTTAGATACTTTTATCTTCTAAATTTTAACAATGATGTCATGGCATGGATGGAGCATCACATGAGACATATAGTTCACGTGCCCTCTTAAAAGTTAAAATATCCAAATTCCCAAGCTTGGTACTCGAGAACAAAAAATATACTAACTTTTAACAAATGGATTATCTACAAATTTTTCACGTGCCCTCCTAAAGTATTCAACTTCCTGGGCCTTGATCTCTGAGAACAAAAATAACTTTTCACAAATGAATTATCTACAAACTTTTCACATGCCCTATTAAATTATCCAACTTGCTAGGCCTTGGTATCCGAGAACAAAACAAACAAACTTTTCAAAAATGAATTACATGCAAACTGAGATGCTACTCAAGAAAGAGGAGTAACAGGAAAAAATAAGTTAATATGTGTCTAATAAATAGACATAATTTCACCAAGAAATTGAATCCGCATGTCATTCAATCTACTTGGTGACCATCTGCTCCTGACACAATCAATGGCAAGCTAGCATCAAAAGTAGTAGCCTAGTTCACTCCACGGTCATGACATTCCAAAACATATTTTACAACAACATCTCCCTCTCCAAAAATATCTATGTTCATTTGTGTTAACCTTAATATCATCAGCAAACAGTTTTCCTCCTTGGAGCACAAATATCCCATACACAATCAATTTGATCCAAGGAGCTTCAAATGACCAAATCTTCCTTTGGATGAAGAGAAGCACACATTACACAAAACAATGTCTCCAATAAGGTCAGATACAAGTTCAATATTGTCAGTTCCATATATTTATTGTTTGTTCATCATTGGCATTGACAATCTAAAGATACTCGTTATGGAACTTAACTCTTCGGATATAGGCAACGATGCATATTGTAGTTCCATATATTGATCCTAAAGTCATTCCTTGTAACATTAAAAAGAAAATTGGAGTTATAACAACTTCTCATAATTGTATTTTTGACTATTATGTCAGATGAATTGTGGTTAATATCATTTACAATTGAAGACACTACTCTTTAGATGTCCTAAATATACACGCACAATGTCTACATAAGAAGCTACATGGCTGGGAAGCTTCGCTAAACCTACAAATTATAAAATAACTTTGTTCCTTGGATAGGAGAGGGTGGGATTTTTTCTTGCAACTCTCCTTTGGCTAAGTGGCTACACTATGATAGGCATTTCTAAGCCTGCCAAAATCATCAAGGACTTGTCATCTAGCCCAATCCCTGCCCATTTAGAAGGTTTTAAACTAGGTATACTAGTTTGATTACCTTGCAACCTTTTTCCTTGCAGGTGATTTCTCACCCCACCCTCCATCCGGTAATGAGACTGAGATATTCCTCATAGCTCCAAACAACAATTGACTCTATTCCTTATAGCTCATGAAGAAAATCTCCAAACAACAATTGACTCACAAACATGGAAATATAACATTTTCTTCCCAACCACCCAAGCTAGACCCAATTGAAACCACTACAAAGCTTGCCACTAGATGTGTGTAGTTTCCAAACATTTTATAATACAGAGCAAGTAAAGGTAATCTCCTAGATGATCCATGGAAATTTTTTCAAAATACATGAGGGACTCACACAACACCAATGTTTTCATGACCCTCTCCATGTCACCAAGGTGTTAGACACCCACCATTCCAGGATATAAAAAAGTATCCATTGAAACCCATATCAATCATCCAATTGATGGAACTACTGAAAAATGAACCTTGGTGATTAGTTTAAAAGTGCTGCTTAATCTCTGAAATACATAAAAAAGGAGGTTCACATGGACCACAAAACATGCAATAAATATCCAAGCCAGTTGGCTTACCTACAGACACAAACACGGCTAAGCCTTGTGAAAATGTACTTCTCTAACCGACCCATCATGCTCATGAAATATATCAATGTTCTCATCTGATAATGCCATAACTAAATAACCCCACCATGAAGACTAGCCAGGATCCATGGCCTTTTCATATAAAAGCTCAACCCGTTTACCCAATTACTCTGGGATTCAAATTTGGTCAACATTGCAAATGATCTTCCATTCTATATAGCTTAGATGGGGTTGAATCAACATACAAAACGAGTACAAACCCTAGACCAAACCCCACATGAAATTTCATGAACGATCCAAACCATTTTCCCCATATTTATATGGTATTGTAGTGATGCTTTATTATTTCTCCTTTAAGATTCTTATTTATAACAAACGTTTTGGGGCATTCCCCTCCTTTATGGGGAGAAATTTCTGAATCTAAATTTTATAAATGGCCTTGGTCTCACTACAAAGCTCATTCAGTAATTTAGTGGAGGGAATGACACACTGTCTTGATATCGTCACTACATCAACAAGAATCATGGCTAATCAATAAAAGATAGAGGCCTTTATTATTTGGGCAGGAAGACTTTCTAGATTGGCTTGTCATTAGGGGATTATTGTTTCTTAAGAGAACTTAAGGTTGGGTTCCATCACTTGCCTTGATACTTCCTCTTCATAGAAACTTGAGGTAAGTGAATTCAAAGAAACTCTTCAAGTTATGATCATTTATGTGTTATTTATGTTGATGATGCATATGGTGGTAATGCAATTGGCATTGATAAGGAAAATCTTGTAGCTCTCTCAATAAAGGAAATCATTTTCCTTTTCTATAGGGAAATCCCTTTACTAGTGAGAGAAGGATATTCCTTTCCTCTAACTCAAGGAATCACCTTGCAAGTATAAAATGAAAGTCCTATTCTTACAGAGTATTAGAGAAGTATAAATCTTAAAAATAATTAAAAAGTAATTTGAAGAACGAACTTGAGAATTGGTTGAAACATGTTCTTGAGAGGAGATTCTAGAAAGAAGAAAAGCATAATTAATCATTAAAAAGGAATGCCTTCTAGAGACAAAAATGATAACTACCAGTACTACAAAAAAGACTTTTGGGAGGATCGTATGCTCCCTCCAAAAGTGGGAATTAGAAGTCTTTTTAGTATTAGTTGAAATTTTTTAAACCCTCACTCACCCCCCCTTTGCGGCCCCTAAAATCATCACCTCTAAAACTCAAGCCTTTTAGGGGTGGTTTTTTAAGAGAGATGAATTGCCCCCAAATGTGTCACTTTTCAAAGGGGGTTCCAAACTTGAAAAGTGACTTTTGGGTGAAATTTTTTATACCCCCCCGGCCCCCTTCAAAGCATCACCTCTAAATGTCGAGCCTTTTAGGGAGGGTATTTGAAGAGATAGAGTTGATGGGTAGCTCAAATCGTTGGTTGAAGCCCCCTTGCCAAGTCATTGGCCCTCAGTTATGAGGTGTTGGTTAAATTCTCCTTGGCTTCATCAGAATCAAGCCCCAAAAGTTGGGTCGATTAGAGGTCAGGGTCCTTCAGGTGGGCTAGCCTAAGGGCATTGTGAGGAAAAACAAAAAGGTATTTTAAGAGATATTAACCAGCCCCAAAAGGTGACCTTTAGGGGTGATTGCAATAGCCCTCAAAAGTCATCTTTCAAGGTTGATTGTAAATCGCCTCAAAAAATTCACTTTTGGGGGCGATTTGAAACCCCCTTGAAAATTGACGTATGGGGCAATTTAAAACCCCGCTCATGGCAACCTACAAGGGCAGCTTACAACCCCCTTGTAACAACTTATTAGGATGGTCTAAAATTGCTTTGTAGCAATGTTTGGGGGTGTTGGGAGCCCCCCTCATACTAACTTTTGGGGGTGTTAAGAGCCCTCGTCGTGGCAACTTGTGGGTGCATTAGAAGCCCCCCCTGATAGTAGACTATACATACTTTAAAATTTTTACATTGTGATACTTTCACACTGTTATGATGGACATGAGTGAAGAGGATCAAAAAGTTGGGTAGTTGTATCCAATTGAGGTTGGCTTACACGATGCATCACTGAATTCATGAAATCAAGGACAATTTCCAAATGGAATTGAATTAGCTTTGTGCAAACCTTTATTCGAGCATACGATAATCTCTTCGCATTCACTCCATAATGAGAGCACTGAAGAAAATTGATGATGTCATTGAATATAGTGTTGATCTCGATGTATTCTATGGGAATCTTAGGAGGTGTTTGGGAGTGTTCTTTCTATTGTTGTTAATTTGTGCTAAAGGGAATGGCATTATCAAATCATGAAGGGGAAAAAGCTTTGAATATTGCCCAATAACAACCAAGAAAGTTGAAGGACCAATCCCTCCTAGCCTAGTCCCTTTACCTCTTTGCGTTATGTTTCCTTGCCAACAAACTCCTGCGCTTTATTTCGATAGCCTTTGGCAAGGCATCACTGGTAGTAGAGGTTGTTAAATTCTCAAGGAGATTTCTCCCCTTAACAGAAAGACATTTAGGTGTATTTTCATATAATGAATTTTCATTTAGTATCTCGAAGTTCGTTTGGTCTCTAACTATTTGAGTCTATAATTTGTTGGGTTGTTAGTGCATCTATCATATTTACTTTCTCTCCAAAGTGCATCCATCAAGTCCAATATTTTCCCTAATGTTCTTTCTCCTCACTTTTTCATCCTAAGGGAGAAATGTAAGGGGTGGTCAAGGTCGTAGCTAAGGCTAGGTTTGTGGTTGTGGAAGAACTCAAGCTCAACCTCAAACCACCAGAAATTGGGGTCATAGAAATAACAATGGTTTAATATTGGAAGCAACTCAATCTTATCAGACTAATGCACACCCATAGGCTCATTAGATTATTTCGGGTTGGGATAATGAATTGAAGCAACAGGAAACAAATAATGAACTGGAGGTAAATGAATGGCAGGATCTCATCCCTGACCTCAATACCAAAGGTCGATACACCCAGATCCAGTAGACCCTTTACCTTTTCTGGATAAGGAAAAATCTCTTGGAAAAAGCTTTAACGTCCACCTTTGCAGGAATTTTGGAGTCAGAAACCAAAATAATGGAAATCCACAAGGAATTCTAGCTCATTCAGTGCCATATTCAATAGAAAAATGCTCATTTAAGTCGTATTGAGAATCATATTTCTTGCCTTCCACGAACTAAATAAGGACACAATATCCCTTTTATAAAGTAATAAGGAAAAAAATGGAAATTATTTTTTATTATTAAATTGATAATTAATTGAGTTTGCCTTGAATAATTGGAAATTTTTTTTCATAATGACTTGGAACCTTGTTATTAAATCTAAACATAAACATTCTCAATATACGTGATAAAATTTCTATGGTTTTGAATTATAAATCCATTTTTAAGTTGCAACCAAAAAGGTGCATGTTTCCTACATTAATGTTTGTAATGATAAACTTGTGACCTATTTAGCTGAAAGTCTAAAATATTGCTCAAGCAACATAATCCCAACAACTAATTTTACTTTGTTGATCATAACGTGATTATTTCTCATTAAAAATCACTTCCCAGTTTTCTTTGGAGATTGAACAAATACAAATGAAATACAAGACCATAGAAATCTCAATTTTGGATTTGAACATTGAGAAATCACTCTTTTTTTTTGTTTCTCACCAATTATTCCAAAGAAATTAGATTTCTATGCTGAAGTTTTAAATATGCCATAACTTCCATGAGAGAAAATAGATTTATATATTGAATTTTCCTATGGATTTTGAAAATTGAAGTTGCCTCCTCTTATCAGGAAACCTGCTCATATGATTTGATGACCTCCAAGATGGTAATAATTCCATTAACTACTGATCATATGAATTTCATTTTTCACCCCCATCATCTACCACATTCTCGACGATTTTGAAAAAGTGATTATCAAAAGAATCCCCGAGAGGCCCTCAAAATAGAATCAAAAGATCCTCCATGCACAAAGATCAAGTCGACCTACATGAAGGGACAAGTCGGCCTAGAGAGAATTTTGTATCCCTCACAAGCCTATAAACAAGAAGGAACTCAACCTCATTGTGACTCACCAAAAGAAATTTTGATCTTCTCAAGATAGAAGCTGGTAAAAGGATGAAAAGTAAGGAGAAGAACTAGATCTAAGTTTTTGGTCCTCTCTCTCTCTCGTGTCAGGGTTTCTACATTTGATGGGCAGAAGAATTTTTTGGGGAAGTTGAAGTTGCAGAAGAATTTGTTGGGAAAGTCAAAGTTGCAGAAGAGTTTGCTGGGCATATCGAAATTGTACAAGAATGTGTTGGGCAGGTTGAAGTTCCAAAAAAATATGGTGGGCAAGTCAAAGTTGCTGGAATCAACTTCTTGTCATTTTCCCTATTTCATGTAGTTTCATAAAAAGTCTACCCTGAGTTTCTGGAAATTTCTTGACTGTTACCCTACCCATTTACAGAAATTCATTGCTTAACATTTCCTCATTCTGATTTCCTTCAGTTCCTTGAATATTTTGGTTTTGACTTATTTGGGGTATAGTGATGGGATTTTAACTTTCACATTAATAGTAAACCCTTAAAACTAATCCATATTCTATTACAATCCATCATGCTAGCTTATCATTTGGTTTCTCATTATTTTGTTGCTAAGATGGAACACTTGAAGAAAGAAAATAACAATCAATTCCTTGCTGAGGAGCATGTAATGATCTGTTTGATTTCGGTGGGAACAAGTGTCAAATAATACACAAACTCCTCAACATTTTTGCTATATGATAAGTGTTGACTAATGTATAGGAACGTATCAAAATAACTAATAGCACAATTAAAACCTCAAATTCATTTACAAGCCTTTGGAAACAAAATGTTGTTCAAAAATGCATCTGGATAACTAGCAACAAAAGGTAAAACATAATGTATTTTTGATATCCCTCTAGATAACTAAAAGATAAAACCTACTATATTTTTGAAAACCCTTAAAAGTTTGGACCATACTGATCCTACCAGCCATTCATGTCTTAACAACGCTCTTAAGCCACTTTGGAAATGAAATAGAAGAAACCCCTGCTAAAACTGAAAATAAAAACTCAATAAAAAATTCACAAATGCTACTTATGGCCATTTTATACTTGAAGGAAATTTTAGGATTATTTCAAATAGTGTCATTTGACTTAGTAAAATGAGATAGGTTTCCTATAAGAAACCATCCATTTTGCATGATGTTATGCAATTTTCGTCTTAAATCCTCCAAAATTTATTATTCTCTTAAAATAACTCCCAAGATTCTTTAAGAAAATCATTACCCTTGAAGTCGCTCCCCGAGGTTCTTTAAGAAAATTATTTACCCTTGCAAACCCCCAAGTTCAGGGGTCGGTTTCCAAGTTATTCAATATAATTAAACTACCACAACAAAATGATAGTTAAATGACCCTATCTACTCAATGTGGAAACTTATTTTTCATCATGGGGTTGCATACAGAACGACATTGTCATTGTCGAAGCTTAAAATAAACCAAAAAAATGCAAACCCTAAATTTATCAGACCCTAATGATTTTAATGACACCCTCAGAAAAAACACATGGAAAACCACAGTTTATTCTAGAATAGTTTTTTTACTTAAAAAATAAGATTGAAAACCCAATACATTGTTCGATGACTAAAATGTATAGCCAAGAATGGTTGACATAAGACAACTTCATTAAAAATATTGGGTATGAAACCTAAAACTAAGAAGAAAATATGAAGATACAAACCTCGCGTCTAGAGAAATATTTTGGACCAGAAGGATAGTGGGCAGAGTGGAGTGCATATCTCTAATCCTATCTCATTCCTTGTATTGATTGCTCTCCCTGCAATCCTAGTAACATCTTCTATGAGGAGGGCTTCGGCTCCTCCTAGGGATGTCGCTTTTGCTGCATCTCCAATTTCCTACGATTTTTCCCCCCGTGGAACTGTTTGATACGAATCAAATGTGAGAGAATTTATGAACAAATATTTACACAGATAGCTTTTCTCTATCACTTGTTGTGGCTATCTAGCTAATGTGTCAAATGCTTTCTTACAAGTATTGTGATAGTCCCTAGCTTCGCAAATGGAGAGAGGGAAAAGGAATGAACATGTGTGGGACAATAATGGATTATCTCAATCCTTTAACTCACATTAAGTTGATATAAATTAAGATTATACATAAATAATTTATAAAGGTAATTATTTATTATTCAATTGGGATTTTATATAAATTATTGATTAATGTTAATTTATAGTGATTTTTAATATATTTTTGTTGATTTCTCTATTATTATATTTTAATTCACTTTAAACATGTTTAAAATATGCTTTCATCTTCATGTGTGGAGGTTATCTACTTGTATATTCAAAGAGTTGTTTTTAACTTTATATGTGGAGGTTATCTATTTGCATATTCAAAAAGTTTTGATGTAGGTTTTGCCTTTAAAAATGACTATTGTGACTCTGATGGTGAGAAAGTAATCTATAAATAGAGTTAATATTTATTTAGAATAAGTGGGAGATTCTTTCCCATTATCTATGACTAATCTTTGAAATATTGGGTATACATTCCCTACTTATCATATAAACATGAGTTTAGTCTTGCATTTACTGTTTTATCTCCATGGAGGTTTGCTAATCAAAGGGAATACCTCCTCCTATCTGACTTTGATTATCTCTCCCTCTCAAAGGATTACTAAACATTAAGAATTGAATCTTCATTACTTTAAAGATGCAGTCTTGTCGAATATACCAAAAACATAGTAGGATTCTTTCATTGTGGACAAACTCAAGTACACGTTAGAGGGAAGTATTCCTCTATGGATGGTTAACAAGTTGATGAACAACTACAATCAAACACTTCAATATATATATTTAATGATCTCTTTTCATCATCTAAAGAGTTCAAGAATCAAATAAATTCCAAGCTAACTTCTAAGTATATAGTAAGCTTGTAGTTTAGAGGTTCTATTATTGTAAAATTTGACAATTAGGGAAGTTGTGGCAAGGTCTTGGAGGTGGGATTTTCATTTTGGAGCAAAGCTAGCCTCTTTTTAAAGGATAGTTTCTAAAATTGAATCCATCTTCAATGTTTGTCTCTTCAACCCCACTCTAGATTTGAATTTTGAATATCCCCCTACTTATTTTGGTATGAGACAATCTTTCAAAACCCAACATAAATATATTGGGGATGTATAACAAGATACAAGCCAATCAAGGAAGGTTATACACACATGTGCTAAAATTTGCATTGAAGTTAACTTGAGCAAGGGTATAAAAATGCATATTTAATTAAATATTTGTGATTTTAATAATCCATCCATTTGATTACAATAATGATACTTTATGTGTATCTATGTGCAAAGAGAATATACTCGAAAAACACCTTC
Organism: Pinus taeda; assembly: GCA_000404065.3. Lineage (NCBI taxonomy): Eukaryota > Viridiplantae > Streptophyta > Pinopsida > Pinales > Pinaceae > Pinus > Pinus taeda. The sequence continues at coordinate 109,829 of APFE031630809.1, forward strand.
CCAACAACAAAATGATTATAAGAAAAATTGGAAAATAAAGGTTAATGGGTGGTAGGATTGAATGAAGAATAAAAGATCATGAAAGAAGAGGTGTCCAAGTTTAGTCCCAATAAAATATTCTATGACACCCTCCAAGGAGTGTGTTATTAAGAGTGACACAAACATGATCATGGATTACATGCCAAAATTTTATGGGAAAAACAGGAAGCAACATGAATGAGATATTATGGACTTCAAAGAGAGTTCATTTTATTCAATCTAGTGGAAGCAAGGCAATTGGTGCTACTTGAGCCTCCCTATGCTCTAAATAAATTGGTTGAAATCAATAAATCTAGAAGAGATATGCAAAGAAAGGAATATTGAGTGGTTAATATGTTGAGAAGTATTTTTAATCATTGGAATTTAGTCTTCAAATCAAAGGGGCCATATAAGATTTCTACCATTTTCTATTGCACATGTTTAGAGATATTGAATTCTACGTGAATTTAATTTGTTTGAGATTTGTGTCCAAGAGACCTTCAAATAAAATAAAATGATCTAGTTTCTTTGTAATATGAGCATTTCTTCGTATATTATTAGGAAGGTTGGCATAGGCTTTGTAGGGAAGATATCACAAAGGCCAATGTCATCAAAAAGGTCTATAAAGAATTTTGAGAGAGGGTCTTTCTGACCATATGGATCCCAAACATAAAAGCTCCCCAAAGAGAAATTTAAATCTCCCTTGACAGTAATGTGACCTGTTACCGCTCAAAATAACGGGGGTCCAAAAAGGGGATCCTTGAAGGGTTACCACTAGCCTAAGGGAAACAATGGACCAATATCCCATTGTCACCTTGGCTAAGGCTCCCTTCTCTTTAGAAATTTTCATTAACGGGAGGAGACCTATTATGATAAGGATCATGAAATGGATGGACCAATGATAGGATGAGGGGTGATCCTATAAACCTATTCACAAGAGAGGCTCAAATATGTGGCTTTCTTCTCTTGGAAAGGCTCTTTTTGAAGGGCTCGGGGAAAATTTATAGGGTTAGGTTTTAATTATGTGCCTTATAAAGGAGATCCCTAAGCTCTATAATTCTTTTTGAAACTTGGGTTCCATGTGACCTTTAAAGAATTAACCTTGATAGTGCATAGGACCACACAGGACCAAGTGGACCTGACGTTCAGTCAAGGGGATAAGATTTAGCAACCAATGATATGCTTGACCTAATTAGGGAGGGGAAAGGGATCAATGAAAGACAATGCAAGGATACCAACGATGTTTCTAGTTTAAGGGAAACCAAGGGAAAGAATTGGTCTTTGAGCTATGGCTTGCAATGTCTTAAGATCCCACCATCAAAACCTCATGAAATTTTGGAGGGCTTATTGAGGAAACAAATGTATGTGTAGGTATTGATTGTATGCATATGGTGTCACAGTCTCAAAGCTATGTACAGTGAACTCTTATCTAGTGGGTATTTGATCCAACCTTGTGAACACAGAGGGGCATTAGTCATCATGGTTGATCACATGACTTAGAGGCTTCCAATGTACCTGAATCACTTTACCTTATATGAGTCATCTACAAATTTGTGAGCATAATTTTCAAATTTATGCATAAACCATGTGAGGGACATTGGTCTGTTGCAAAAAGAGTCATCAGATAATTTAAGGGGACTCAAGATTATGGGCTTAAGTACACCAAGGTGGATGACTTCTGTCTTATTGCACATTCTAATTCATATTTTAATGGGACAAGGAAAGCTTAGTATCAACTTCATGATATCTAATAAGTCTTGGATCAACAATGGTCTCTTGCACGAGGCTTCACTCAATGAACCTCTCACATATCACGTGCATTCATGGCATACTAAACGATACCCCTAATTTGATTACATATTGAAAAACACCTTTATAAATCACATTATATAACCTCATTATGAATGAATGTAGTGTGGTATTTCTCCCAAAATTAAGCCCTCGTGGTCTCATAGAGGTCACACAAACAATCATTTTCGATAGATTTAACAACAAAAGCAGAATATGTGGCATTCGTAGAAGTGACAAAGGAAATTGTGTGGCTCGGGAACCTAATTGAAGGCTTGCAAGAGAAACAAGTGAACTCAACTCCTTTATGTTTAGATAATACTTCTGCAATCAAGTTGTCCAAGAACCCAAGATTTTGATCGAACCAAGCACATCAATATGAAATATCATTTGATTCAATATCATGTAGAGGCCAAAACTATTCATTCAATACATTGTTCTACGACTAAGAAAATTGTAAACATCTTCATCAAAGCTCTAGGAAGAGAAAAATTCGAAAAGTTCAAAATGATGCTTGGGGTAACAAAAACTCCTTCAAATTAAAGGGGATATGTTAGAAATTTCAATCCTTCGAGATTATAGTTTAAAATAATTAGATTTAAAATTAGGTGAGGTAACGAATAATGGGTTGGGTTTTAATAACTTTCTTTTTATGTGATAAATTTGTTTTCATTTCTCAATGAATGACCATTAGAAATATTTGATCCTCAAAGAGTACAACCTTTCAAACCCATTCCATTTTTATCTTTCCTAAAAAAATATCCTTGCTTAAATGACAATGAGCTTGAAAATAAATAAATAAAAAATAAAGCACTCTCTGATGGTCAAAAACTTCAAAAAATAAATAAAAAATACACATAATTTTTCCAAAATTCAAATTTTAAAATTTTATATTCTCTTGCACCTTCCTTGTGTGACCACAATATCTCCACAGTTTGAGTAAAATAAAAATAAAACCTATTTATGCAAAATAGAGAGTATAATGATTCTACACTATTTCCTCCAAATTTACTAATTTGACTTATTGCCTCGAAATTTATGAATTTGGTCAAATTTTCACAAATCACTAAATCACTCTGTAGTCTGAATTAAACCATGTGAAGAGTTTCAAATTTTTCCCAATGAGGGAGAGAATTCTATAGTAATTGGATCCCCTTTTGCCCCTCTACCATTGGTTTTTGTATAATGACAATATGAGGGTAGTGAACTTGATTAATCTGTTTATGTCTAAGTTTTTATAGGGTTGGCTAAGAACTTGCAATTCAAGGATAAGATTTCCATTTTGAAAGAGATTCAATGCTTGAAGCTCTAAGGTGAAAAATCATACACACACACACACACACACACCACACACACACACACACACACACACATTATTTGCATGGATCAAATTTCAAAATTTGCATATTAATGTTTGATTGACAAAAAGGATTTCCCCCCTCTCTTGATGAAATTTAGATGATCATTGCTATGAGGCTCGAATCCTCTACTAGAGTCTAAAAAAGCGATGTTCGATGAGTCAAAGAAGGGGGTAACAGAAAGGCGAGCAGAGCATCATAAACTGTAACAAGGGGGGAGGCTAAAGAGGAAGACGGTAGCAATGAAACAAAAGTAATAATGAGAGAAGGGGAAATAGAGGGGAGGGAAGGGATGAAGGAGATCATCAAGGAGAAAAGATAAAAGGAGAGTCTTGGGAGAAACATTAGGTTTTCCCTCAGATCCAAAGGGGAGGAAGTGATTCATGGAAAGACACTAAAGCATAAAAACACAATAAGAGATAGGAAAGGAACTAGAAAAAGGAATTTGTTTCTTGGGGAGGGAGGGCCCTACTATGAGGTTGGAGGAGCTTGTCTGATGGTGTCTAGCAAACTTGATTGAATTTGAAGATCAAGATAACTCTTCTGTGCATGACACAAGGGAGAGAGGCTCTAGATTATGATATTCAAGGAGATGCTTGAATGTGTGGAGTTTTGAGAGGTTTTCCAATGATGCCAAAGAAAGGGTCATTGCTAAATTGGAGGTAACCCTTAATATGTTGCATGTGTCATGAGTCTTATTGAGAATTGTTCAAGCCTTCTTAAAAGACTTCCACCAAGGAATTCACTATTTCCTGAAGTTGACTATAATCCCTTGCCTAAAAGAATTCAAGATCACATAGTGTGCTAAGAGAAAGCTTCAAGGCTCTCATAATGCGAGGAAGCAATTGCATGGTAAAAATGCAATAGAGTATGAATAGTTTAAACATGTGCATAGATCAATAAATAATAAACATATGTATGTCAATGTGTTGATTGTATGCATATGGTATGACAATCTCAAAGATGTATATGGTGAACTCTTATCTAGTCGGTATTTGATCCGACTAGTGAAGGCAGAGGAGCATTAGTCATCATGGTTGATCACATGACATAGAGGCTTCAAGTGTCCTTGAAACACTTTGTACCTTAAACAAGTCATCTAGATTATTTGCATAGAAGACGACAATTGAGGTAATGAACACATTATCTGATGATGGTTGGATGTCATTTTCCAAACATGGGTTGGGAGATGTCACTATTTGTATAAAGTCTTTCTCAAATTACATAAACCATATATCATCGTTAGATAGCCTATGTTCAATAGACATGAGCATATTGAGTGTAAAATATTCCCTGCTTTTACAAGAGGTTTACATGGTAGACATCTTGAAGGAATGATTTTGAAGTATTTTGATAAAGATTTTTTTTTTTTTTTTTTTTTTAAGTATAGTTGAAGGCTTCAACCAAAGAGGATTGATGTCCTCATATTGACTAGGTTGGTGGATGGATTGGCCTAAGAGGATTTTTTTGTCCTCATTAAAGGTTGCCGCCTCAAAGAATTAAAGAACTTATATTACAAGTTGGAGCCCATATTTATAAATGAGAATCAAAGTCCTCACTATATTTAATAAATTATTATTTTTGTTCTACTTCTTATGTTTCAGCTTAACCTTTTAACTAACATAATATAACAAGTGTAAGAAGTATCAATTCACCCCCCAATATTTCCAACAAGGGTTGAAACATATTTGGACATACCAAAGCCCATGATTATGTTGTTTACGTGACAGATAAGTATTTTCCACCTGTGTGTCTGCTGAGACCCTCTCTCAGGCACTATAATTCTATAATGGTTAGTAATGGTAGCAAAACAACATGTACAAAATACTTGCAATATGTTTCAAAATATATATTTTCTAAGTTGATATTCAGATCTGTGATTAGCTAATGGAGAGATTTTGCAGTGATTTCCAAACTATTTATCATTCATAATTTCAAACCCTCATCATATGGCTTATATCAACAAGCTCATCTGCTCTCCAAGGTCACCTTCAAATAATTAGGAGGTTGAGAATAAGGGATTTTGTCCAAATAGATTTGTTGACCTCAGAGTGCAATATACTAATCGTGATTTCCACATACTTTTGAGGTGGGACATTCCTTCAAGCAATCTAACAAACCCTTCAAAATAGAAACATGTGCCAAGATGGTATCTCTCATTTAATAAATCCATATCTATTTATAATGAGGTCATGATAAGCTCATTAGATTCTACTTATAATGTTTGTTCCAACGTACACCTCAATCCTTGAAAATTATCTTTCTAAATTCAACTTAGCTGGTAATACTCTCAACATTGCTCAATTATGGTGGATGTTTAAGGGTTTAAAGTAGGTCTAGATTGGTGCATTTCTATTTTCAAACCACTTGATTCATCTTCCAACTTATGTTGAATCCAATGATAAATATTAGCATAAATGATTCCCTCCAACAGGCTCTCATAAAAGCACTTAAAGCTAGGCTAGTGCTTTCATTCCCTCCAAAAATCTAACAATTTTGAAAATACATCTCAATTTTTTAAGTTATGTATTTTACTAAAAATATATTTATATTATCAAGAATATTTCTTTTAAATATATATCATTAATATATATTGAATCAATAATTTTGATTAACTCATTAAATTAAGAAAAATAAAATAATTAATAAATATTAAATCAATAACATCCTAAATTAACACATTAATTTATGTAATTATTACATCAATCAAAAATCAATCGGGCACTTTTCAAATAATTTGGTGGGAAATTTTCAAATTTCAAGCACTTCTAGAACAATTTGGTGTTCAAGCATTTTGGGACACTTTTTTAGCAAATAGATAAACCATTCAAGGAGCATTAGCTGGTGCACACATTTACAGATAGATGATTAACTCCACTATCCTCTGGAAGTATCGTGGAGCATTAACAAGTGAGGTGCTTCTAGCAATAACCCTTCCACACCATAAGACATGTTTACAAGCTATGCAGTTATAGCCATTCCTTCTGCAAGGCCCGATCTTCCATGGTTTTTGCCTAAAACAGGTATTTTTTTCTTATTAAAAATTAGCTCTTTGAATAAATTATCATCTCCAGTAGGTGAAAATGGAAAACATTTCTCCAGTCTCTCCTTGATTTACACTTTTTCCCTACATAAGAGATAGTTGATAGGACTGCATGGCACTTGAATTGACAAATTCTCCTTCAAGTTAGATTGAATACACAAGAAATTTCTCCCATTAATGGGAAATGTAATGCTTGAGACAATAACAAGTGTCAAACTAATTGACCTGAAGTTTAACCTTCAAAACTAGGACACTAGACAACTTGAACTTTAACCCTACTTTCGAAATAGGACACCACACAAAAGGCACATTAGTCTAGATATGCTCTTTAGTAGTCCATGCCACCCATACCATATCTCATACCTGGGACTTATTTCTTATCCTTCAAAACCACAACAATGTCACACTCTATTGTGGTTAAAAATGAAGACACACTTGCAACATCAACCAAAACAACTATGATCACTTTCAAGGGATCAATAATCCCTACCTTCACCTTATAAATGTATTCACCTCAGTCATCATCGTAGCCAAGGTCAAGATTATATTTCTCAGTAATTTCCCAACAACCACTACACCTTCCACACCATCATTTGCAACAATCTTACATGAAAGCATCTTCAATGATATAAGCAGTTTGACCTTACTAAGGCAAAGTTCATCATTCTTTCCTGAGGTAAGGTTTGGTGACCCTTTCCTGCAGTAATTTGGGCCTTCACTTCCTTATTCTTATGTGATTCCAATTCATGCAGATCTGTAGACTGAATTATAACATCCTTGAAAATATCTTAGAGATCATTTTCTTTCAAAAACAATGTTACCTTGACTTTTTATGACACCTATCTAGAGGCACCATTTAATTTGTCCTCAAATATGAGACTTGATGTTGCCATCTCTGTGATCTATTTTTTAGATATGAAAATAAAATAACAAAAGTATTCTTGCAAGAGTGGTTATTCCTTCAAGCAACAATGATGAAACCCTCTAACTATTGGTCTTTGATTCTGGTAGTTGATCTATTGTTGTAAACCCTTGAGGATCTCAATTAGAGATGATCCTCTTATACCATGTAAAATTTTTCTAATTCAAGAGGACAATTGTCCTAGGTTTCTTTCTCAAATAACTCAGTCTTGAATTACTTTAATAACTAAATAAAATTCTGAACATGTAATAGTCACACATATAACTAGAAAACCTGGATGCATAATAGCTTTTCAAGTACACACATAATTTTGTCCTTCAAATCAGCTTATCATTAATGATCAAAACTTACAAGGAGACATCAAAACTAAGATTTTCAGCTTCCTAGACACTTAGATGTACTCTATCTCCTTGCTAGATACTCAAACCCACACTTTACTGAATTGTTGTACACCACTGTTCAATATGGATTTTGATCTGACCTTGGCTCCTCTCCTGTGCTTTGAATCTGCTCAACTGATATTTCTCTAATATCTTTTCATTTTGATGTCCAAAAATGTTTGCATACAACTTCTCTCATCTTGTTCTATTTATTATCTCAGACTCTAATTGAGAAAATTAATCTCCCCTATCTTAGAAACTAATCTATTTTATTCAAGCAACCACCTTTTCTGAACAATTATGTGTATAGATAAGATTAGATTAGATAAAATCACTAATATTCTGAAAATATCTAGAATATTTCATATAAATTTTTAAGAGCTAGGATTTCCAGTGAAATTGATCTTTCACTTTTATTTACTAAGTGAAATTAAAAGATGGTATTATTTCACAATTTTACTCGCTGGTCACCAAAAGTTGTCTTGAACCACTTCTCACACATTCACACCTTACATGTGTAAGAAGTTCCTACATGAGTTACACTCATCCATACCCTGTATACCTTGTACATAGTTCCAAACGAAAGAAAAGGTCTTAGCAGAGTGTCATTTCTCACATGGTGTTGGTCACACTGGATTCTTTAATACATATAACAACAAGAGTAATTTCTTTTAGAATGGACTCTAATAAGAGGTGAAAAATATTTGTTTCTTCATGTGAGACTTATTAGAGGAATAAAACAGAGACTGTGAGAAGTCCAAGACTAATGTATGCCTTTCCCATTCCGAATAAAAGGTGAGAATCCATTAACATTGTCTTTAGAAGTTTGTCTCAGGCCAGAAGGAAAATCTCCATCTTTGTTATTTCTAGGGTGCTATTGAAAAATTCTTACATGTCGTTGAATTATGCATGCCACATGTTTATAGGCTTCATGGATTTAATAAAAATCAATTTGGAGTTAGAAGATCCAACTAGGTTTAAAGAGAAATTTAAGGTTGAATGGTAGTTTTAAGGTAACAAAAATTAGTGGTATCAATTTAAAATTTTAACAAAATAAAGTTTATTGTGTAAAATTAGTTATCCCACATGCAAGAGATAAGTGAGCCTGCCTGAAGGCTTTATATGGGCTCTTAAGCCTGATACAAAAGTATAATTAGAAATGTTTTCATGTGAGTAATATGTGAGAAACAAATTACTAGGTCAAGTGTAGTGTCCATCTTCCTCTTGGACAAGCATGGATTCACATCTAAACCTATCTAGGAAAGCATTTTGGGGTAATGCCTCAAAAAATGTGCCTCGAGTGGCTGAACCATGGACCAAACTTTCATTGGCATAAGGTGTGAATTTTGAGGGGTATTTATTGGCGCAAGGTGTGAAATCTGAGGGGTACTTATTCTGTGAACTCTAAGGAATATTTATTCTGCCAAAATTGCTCAGGACATGCACCATGGAGTAGAGTTTCATTGGCTAAAGTGTGAAATTGACGGGTATTTATTCTGCCAAAATTGCTCAGGACATGCACCCAATCTAATCCCTTTAGATCAAAGTGAGAATGGAACCCCGGTGGACAACAAAAAACTTGTTCACCTCATTAGTGAGTCAACTGTCCATTGGAAGGAAAAGCCATTTTATCCTATATATTATTGAAGCATTTTCCTTTTCATAACAATAAAGGCTCGGTTTTGAGGGTTTTCCACAAATATTTGAATGTTGTTCTTCTTTATTGTCAAATATTCAACGTTTTATTCCAAAACTTAGAATTTTGTTTCAGATTTCAGGTATTTCAAAACATATTTTTTTTCCCGTGGAAAAGTATCATACTTTTCATTATCAAGGAAAATTACATGTTGTAAATGCCATAGGCATATGCAAAAAAATAACTATGGTCATATGAGAACTATTTTGTAATGTAGAAATCTATAAGAAAAACCTAGATAAGGGTGTGCTCACAGTGTTTGATCATATACATTATTATTTACATATTCAATTTTTTTCAAAATTTCACCCATAGTGATTACTGTTCTGTAGGCAAAAAATAATTAACATGAATAGATAATTTAGGGCTTGTCAACCCTCTACAGTTCCTGATCCATGTATGGTCTATGGAAATACTGGTAGATCTATTCTAGTGTGTGCTCCCTGATCAACCATTCCCCTCTAGGATGATGCGTTGTCGCTTTTGAAAGCCAGACCGCATGGTCGTTGTGCTCACTGTAGATATGAGCACATGAAACATGATCAAAATGTGTTTTTAAAAACAAAACATCATCCAATATGGTTCTGAGTGTATATGCATGGCATGTAGAAATGCAGTTGAACTAGTTAATAACAATCTTGGAGTCCCCATAAACTTGTAAATGTCTATAGTTTTTGTTTATAGAAAAATATAAAAGATGACGAAGTGTAAGGAGCTCCGCAAAGTTATTTGTTCCATCTCCCAACCCCATAAAAATATGGAAATAATGTGTCGTAGATACATTGAGGATAATGCCATCACCACAACCCTATTCCTATGCTGATCCGTCGAAATAGGTCCAATGGTGCACTTTGTCTATGACCTCTGGGGTGATTGTATGAATCTTGGTAACCTATTCATCAACCAGAATTTCCATATAACTATTGCAAATCTTAAGAATAATCAAAGGCCAGACTATATGCTTCCCAAAAAATACGTTGTTGTTCTTGCTCATCCATATGTGCCAGCACACCATTAATGGAAGATTTCAGGATCTTGGGTTTGGAGCTTCAGCCCACCATCGGTTCCAGGCATTTAGTATACCATCGCCAGCCCAAGTAAGTGATAAATTAAGAGTATGTAACACCTGCGCCCAGACCTCTTGTGTTGTAAGGAAGGAGAGAAAGAGATGTTGATTTGATTCCTCCTCCTCATGACATAATAAACACTGTGTAGGTCCCTGAAAAGATCATTTTCTGAGATTAGTTCCAATTGGGGTTTTGTCCATAATGATGTTCCACGTCAAAAGATGAGTACAGAGCGGGCCTTTTAGCTTCGATATGCTGCTCCACCAGTTATCCAAAGAATCAGGTTTATGGCTAGCATGGATAATAGGATATCCATCCTTTGGAGTATAGATACCCTTCTGTGGAAAACCCCAAATCAGTTTATCATCCTCATCCCTTAGTCTCACATGCGATTCAATTAAATTCGTTGAATATCTCCTCCACTCCATATGCCATTGATCTGGTATATCTAGGGCCTCCACTAGTATATGTAGTGGTGTTGTATAGGTCCCTGATTTATGTGATGTTTGCCTCCCCATTATGATTTAGGAAGGCAATCAAGCGAGGAGGGAGATGGTGTGAGTTTCCACAACCAATCCATGGATCAGTCCCAATGCGGATAGACATACCATTACTGATCTACCAAGTAAGTCCCCTTCTTATGATGGGAAGGGTATTTATAATTACGTTCTAGGTCACTAGTATTCCTTTCCTATTCCAAGCAGGTAACCTTAACCATTCCATGACTATGCGTCACCATATGTATTTATAAGTAGCCACCTCTAACCAAAGGCTCTTGTGCTTCAGGATAAGCTATCCTAATTTTCCCACAAGTGCTTGAGCAAAGGTAAAGAGGTACTTGAGGCCCCAACCTCCCCATTTTTGAGAGTTACAATTCTACTCCATTTGACTCATGCATAGGGTTTTCATTCCTTGTGACCCTTCCATAAGAAGTGGTAGCAAACTCATTGAATCCTTTGTAATATACCTTGTGGGATATAGCCAGAGACATCCAGAACACTAGTGTTGCTTCCAGAACTGATTTAATTAGCACCAGTCTACATGCTCTAACTAGTAGATGATGGCTCCAAATATTTAATATTCTTTCCACCTTGGAAGTCAACCAGGTCCAATCTGCAATTTTGTATCCATCTACTTTTATCATGAAACCCAAGTACTTCAATCCATCCTCCATTGTTAGGTTTTGGAAGGGGAAGTTTTGGAGTGCATGATAGGTCACCTATTGAGTACAAGATGAGAGAGATCTAGTGGATTTGGCCCCATTTATTTGCATTCCTGTTGTGGCACAAAAAAGATTTAGCACTTCAAAGAGAGTGTTGTTTTCCTAAATTCCTTCATATAAGAAGATGAGCATGTCATCCACAAAGAGAAAATGTGTTAGAGTGCATTTCTCCATGATCTTGAGATTCTTAAGCCTCCTGGCTCTTCTTTCTGACACAATCATCTTGCTTAAGCCTTCCATCACAATAAGAAAAAGCAATGGGGAGAGAGGACACCGTTGCCTAATTCCTTGCTCTGCCTGAAAGGAATGGGAGACTGATCCATTGATTAAGGTTCGAAAGGATATAGATGTAATGCAACACATTATTGATCTGATAAAAACTAGTGGAAAGCCCAGGTGAGTAAGAATCATCCTTAAGAATAGCTAGTAGACCCTGTCAAAGGCCTTTGAGAGGTCAATCTTGAACATCACCCCTTTAAGCTTCTTGTGTTTGATGGAGTGTAAGCCTCTTATGTTGTGCCAATGGCCTCATGGATTTTTCGATTATGTAGGAAGGCAAACTGTTCTGAGGAGATGTTTCCCAATAGGATCAGCTTGATGTGATTAGCAATGATCTTCGCAATAATTTTGTATTGGAAGTTACATAGGGATATAGGCCTGAAGCCATTGAAGGATAGCGGGGAGTCTGTCTTGGGAATGAGAGATATGTAGGTGGAATTTATAGGTTCATACATTCTGTTCGACAAATGACATTCCCCAATCACATCAGGTAGATCTGGTCCAATAATGTCAAAGAACATAAGATAGAATTCCACGAGCCAACCATCTGGCCCCAGACTTTTGTCATTCTTAAACCACTTCAGGGTGCCCTCTAGTTACCTCATTGTAACAAGTTTTAAGAGATCCTCCACCAAGTCAGGCTCCACAAATCTAGGAAATTTCCCTACAATGTGAATGATATCAGCTAGAGGTGTGCATGGTGGGGCTTTGAACAGTTACTTTAAGTGAGTGTTACCCAGCCATGCCAGTTGATTATAGGTTTTAGCAATCAAACACTGTTCTGTAGGCATCTGCTAGATAGTATTGTTAGCTTTCCTTCCATTTGAAAATTTATGGAAGAATTTTGTATTGCCATCCCTTGCTTGTAACCAAATTTCCCATCTTCTGAGTCTCCAAGTTTCTTCCAGATCCAATAGAATCTTTGATCTCTAGATTTCCAAGTCCACAAGGTGTATTTTTGTTTCCATAGAGGTGTACCCTCTTCCCTGTTCATCCGTTAGAGTGGCCAGTTGATTTTCAATGTCACCAAGGGTATGTTCTTCCTTGGCATTTTTTCTTCTGGTCCAATCTATTGATAATCTCTTGAGTTTGATCAAGTTACTATAGAAACCCTCAACCTTCCTCTGGACATTTGGTAAGGGATGGGCCTTCCAAAATTCTAAAACTAACCTGAGATATTCAGGGTCCTTTAACCAGGTCGAATTAAACTTAAAAAGACCTAGGTTATTTGAAGTAGCCTGCCATTTCCAGATAAATAGGGGAATGATACAATATTCCTGTAGTGCCCACCCACTGTTTGTAATTAGTGAGGGAAGTAAGCAGATCTTCATGAATGAGATACTTGTCTAGTATCCTCCCCAGAGCTACATCTCTAGTCCTTCTATTGTGCCAGGTTGGTAGCTTCTTGTTCATAGGGATATCAATAATACCATATTTCTCCAAGAGGATGGGAGCTAATCCGAGAGTGGATCCGGCTGCAAGAGGTGTCCCCATAATTCTTCATGTCCGATGGAGAAATTAAGATCTCCCCCTAGAATAGTGGATTGGTCTATGAGGGGATTCTCAAGGAGCTGCTACCAGAAATCCAATATAGTGTGATTGGGTGCATAAATGTTCATAATAGAGAGATTTCTGCCCAATTCAGTTGAAAATATATCGATACCTAGGAAACCTTGACCTGCCAAAGCCGATGTAACCTTGATGGTTCAAGGGTTTATCTTGAGAGCTAGATTGCCAGATCTCCCAACAACATCCAGGGCTTGAAAGTGCCACCCTAGCATGATAGTTAGAAGGGTCCTAACAATCATCTCAAATCTACTTAGGGTTTCCTGAAGAAAAATAATGTCACAACGCTCACAACTCAAGAGTCTCTTAAGGGCTATTTTGTTAGAGGGACTAGCTAATCCCCTACAGCTGGAGGAGAGCCACTTCATAGGGGAAAATTGCTAAGGGTGTCTAGTGCTCTAAGTACCCTTTCAATGGTATTATGTCTACCCTGAGCTAAATCATCCCCATCAATCTTAATGTCTTTGGACATCTTTGAAGGCCTCCCCTACGTGGGTCCCCGGGGTGGGTTTATGCTCAACATTAGAGGGTGTCATACCCAGTCCAAGCAATTTAGGGATTTCTTGGTGGTAGGAACAAATGTTGTAGGAATGTGAACCTAAACTAGATGGGGAAATAGGATTGTGTTGGATCCCCTGTCCAAGGACAGCTGGGGGGGTGGTGGAAAAGATAGGCAATGGGTGATCAGGTGCACAGGTAATGGGAGAGGTAACCAAACAAGGTGAAGATGCAGATGATGCCAATTAGAAAAAATATTGATTAAAATTTAGTGTATAGGATAAGGGAGAAGAAATCGTACCCAATGTAGGATTATCCTCCGCGACAGATCAAGATCTAGTCATAAGAGGGGAGATTGGCAGCCCTTGGGAAGCACTGGATGGCTAAACAATGACCCTAGCCAGATCCTTTTGACTATCTGGACTTGTGGGCTGCTCATCCACAATCAGGTCTTTTGTCTGGTGATGTTTGGTTCCCTTTGTAGTAGCTGGAGTAGTGGACATGAGCAGTGGGCATTCTTTGAAAATATGTCCAAACTTATGGGATCATCTAGACCTGAATGGAATGCCTTCGTAATCAAGAATTTTTTTAGCGAGATAAATGCCTCTAATGTAGGGTAATATTTTTCTCCAATCCTTCTCTGATGTCCAAATGAACCACGATGTGAGCCATAGTCATATTCCCTGATGTTTCATAGGACTAATCATGTTCCAAATAGGTACCTAGTGTGTTGCATATGCACTTAAAAATGACTAGAGTCAAGTATTGGATCAAAAGGCCTGATAATCGAACCAAATCAGCCTGGTTCCCATCTATTCTCTCTCAAGATCAAATAAGGGATCCCACCCTTTCAGCAGAACATGGGCTAATTCGATATGCCAGAATCTAGAGAGTATCTAGTTCGTGTACTCTCCCTTGTGGAATCGAAGGGCAAACCATCCTCATGCAAGCACCTGAATGGTGGGTAATTCTTTGAGTAAAGAACCCCAAGTCTCCAAGGTCCAGAGATGAAGTCTCTCCACTGTATAGTTCTTCCCCTGAATTCGGCCCACTAAGACCTTCTTGGCTATATCAGCAACTTCCCCCATCGAGAGGTCTTCTCCCAAGAATAGGTTGATGTCCCTATTGAAAACATTTAGGCACCTTGCTTTCTTTAGCTTGTTAGATCTGTGAGCTATCGGATAGTCCCAAAGATGTCCCCATATGCCCTGGTTAACTGTCTGTGAGGTGGATGAGGTTAATTTATGGTTTAGGGCCAAGGACCTAAAGCATCCAGAACAGATAGGGGTGTTAGGAGATGGGCCACTAGGGTTAAGGGGGCTACTGATAATGCAAGGACAAGGTAGGTAGCAGTCACAGGAGGGGGAATGCTAGAGAGGAAGGGTTGTAGGGCAGGGTGGAGATGTGGGGTAGATGAGGCAGTGACACGTCGAAAGTGGCCGATGGTTGTAGACAGGTACTAAGGAGATTCAAGGTAGCCGAGAAACGAGGTGGGTAGTCCAAGCCAAAGGAGTCTTCGATGTTGAAAGAAGGTGAAGGATGGGGCATAGATGTCCCAGGTTGGTCCAGTGTAGAGCTAGGAGGTGACAAAGGTTGCAAAGATGTGGCAAAGGGACCAGAGCCTGGCATGGCATGATGGCAAGACCAAATGACCTCATGGGTAATGGGATCCTCGGTATAGTCCACCCCGTCTAGGTCCATTGCAACCAACAGGAAAATAGTCGATGGTCATTACAGATTGTGAGGAAGGCAGGAGGACCATAGTAACAGAGACGCCAAAGAGCCCACGAGAAGGAGGTAAGGTTGGATGGAGTCTGGAGAGCCATGGAGGTTAACCCTGATGGTTATGTTCTTGGAAGTAGTGCCATAGTCACTCCATTATTGCCAACCATTAGAGCTCCACTAGGGTTTCCTTTCCTCTTCGTTTTCCACCATTTTCAAAACGATTATTTGTTTTTGTTATTGTCTATATTTTTGTTCAAAATAATTTATAAAGATATAATAGTCAAGTGGTTTCATATTTTAGCTATTTCATCAAGTATATTCAAATATAATATTATATTCCATCTTTGTTTATCAGACAATGTTATGAAACCAGCTCACAAAAAGAAAGAAAAGATAGTTGAACGCCTTAGAATTCAACCTCTTCGAGGGGGAAACCTCCTTTACATTATACAAGTGAACAATTCTTGGATGATTCAAATGACAAAACCTCCTTTCTATATATAGGAGTCTAAGGAGTCACAATATAACCCAGCCAACCTAACAATAATAATATAAAGACACAATAAATAACAATAGATGGATTCTATGGGGCACAATAATAAAAATATGGGGACAATAAGGGCACAACAATATTAATAAGGGATAGAACTAAAATAGTAATGGGGTAATCACTAGTATTGTAGGGACCTAACATGCCCCTCTCCTTCAAAAAAGTGTTGTCCTCAATGCTTGAGTAGTTCTAGATGCTTTTGTATAAAATCCTCATCCTCCCACGTGGAATCTTCAGTGGATAAGTTCTTCCACTTGATGAGATACTCTGAAATTGATCGATTTCATAGCTCTCGAGTTCTTCTTTCTATGACTGCTTCTGGTTCCAATATAATTTTTCCTTCCTCGCCAAGTTATGGAAATATTGTTTGAATTGGGAGCTTGTCACCTATAACCTTCTTTAAACATGAAACATGGAAAACTGGGTGCACTCGAGAAGCTACAGGAAGCTCCAATTTGTATGCCATAGTACCAGTCTTTTGCAACACCTCGTATGGACCATAATGCTTTGGTGATAATTTATTATCCTTCTTAGCTTGCTTGAGGGACGTTTGTTTATATGGTTGTAGCCGTAGGAATACCCAATCACCTACATCAAAACTTCTTTCACTGTGATGTTGATCTTCCTCTTGTTTCATTCTATTTTGTGCCAACATGAGGTTATCCTTTAAGAGTTGGAGGACTTGTTGTTGATGTTAGATGTGATGTTCCACTGCTTGAACCTTAGAATTTTCTCTTAAATATGATGTGATGGATGGTGAATGATATGGATAAAGTTCCATAAATGGAGTCATTTTTTTTGTTGTATGGAAGGCAGTGTTATACCACCATTCAGCCAGAGGCAATCATTTGACCCATTGTGTCTGTTCATCAAATACAAAGGAATGAAGATATCCTTCCAAACATTTGTTTACTATCTCAGTTTTCCCATCAGATTGAGGATGATAAGATGATCTATGAG
>APFE031630809.1:143359-207497 GCA_000404065.3 Pinus taeda
GACATATGTCAGAAGAAGAGGAAGAATCAAATTTTGTCAAGAACCTTCAACGGGGTGCTGGAAGATTCAGAGGTAAGTTACCCTTCAAATGCTTTGCTTGTGGAAGAGTTGGTCACTATGCGACCAAGTGTCCTCAGGAAGACAAGCTTGACAAAGGTAAGGAACCTGTTAGTTGGAACAAGAAACAGAATGTAAGTAAGAAAAGCTACTACACTAATGAAGATAGTGATGGACTCTCAAATAGTGATGAAGATGAACGAGGTAATAATTGTATACTTTTAATGGCTTTTGAAGATGATGATTTCATGGATGTTAAAGATGAAAAAGGTCTTTATGAAGAGATTTCTAAACTCAAAATTTGTTTAGAAGAGAAAAATATGATTATTGATACTCTGCAATTTCAACTAGCTGAAAGAGAAAAACATCATGAAAAGTTAGAATGTGAAATTGTGGGACTTAGAAAAGAGATTGAGAAAACAAAAGCTCTTAATCTTAGATTTGTTAAAGGATCTGAAACTCTAGATGAGACTCTCAATGTGTAGCATTCTCCCCTAATCAAGACAGGTCTGGGATATAATGAAGAAACATCTCAAGTGCAGAAACCATCCACCTCCAAAAGTTATCTTGATGCAGCAAGGAGTGAGCAAAGGCCCAATGGAGATCACTAGGTAAATCAGGGACAATTTACCTCAAGAATGAACAAAGACTACCAAGTAAATCGGGGGCAATCCACCTTAAGGATGAACAGAAGCTACAACCAGCCACAGGTAAAACCTTCTCAATTTGCCTCAAGAATGGATGACAGTAGAAACTACAATCGTTTGGTTGGTATATTTGATAATCGCAGGAGTTTCTTCAATGGCCATTGTTTCTCTTGTCATAACTTTGGTCACAAAGAAACTCAATGTGTTGCCTATAAGAAAATCATGACTAGAGAAGCTCAAAAACAAAGAAGTATGAATGGGATCATGAAAAGAACCTACAATAAATTTTCTGCTCTTGAAAGCGAAATAGAATGTTCTATTTGTAACAACTTCGGTCATGAAGATTCTGAATGCAGGAGCAGGTTTTGGCAGACAACTCAGAAGGAACAAACCTCAAATTCCAAAACATGGAGAATGAAAGAACCACAACTAGAAATATGTGGTATAGGCCTATATGCGGAAGGGCAAGAAAATCAATGGTATATCGTAAATGCTTGGAACATATGACGGGTGATCAGGAAAAACATCAGTCATATAGTTCCTTAGAGAAAGAGAAGAAGGTCTCATTTGGAAATGACACCCCTGCGCTCATAAAAGGTAAAGGTTCTGTTCAGTTCAAAGAAAAATTCAAAGCTAGAAATGTGATGTATGTTGATGGCTTAAAACATAATCTATTGAGTGTCAGTTAGATGTGCGATCAAGGAACTGAGGTAATATTTCGATCAAATGGATGTAGTTTTCATGATCTTGATACAAGAAAAACAATGATCAAAGGCATAAGAACTCCAAATAATTTACACATACTCAAAGAAGGACAACATGAATGCTATCTAAGCAAGAATGAAGAACACTGGCCATGGAACCAAAGATCGGGGCACCTAAGCTTCTCACAAATAAGGAAAGCATGCAAATACCAGGTAGTTCGTGGTCTTCCAAACATCAGAATTCTAGACAATACAATATGCAAGTCATGTCAGCTTGGTAAGAAAACCAGAACTAACTTCCCTGAGAAGGAAGGATCAACTAGCAAGCCACTTGAGCTTATCCATACTGATGTATATGGTCCACCTAGGAAAAGGTCACCTCAGGGAGAAGAATACTTTATATTATTCATTGACGGCTATTCAAGGATGGTTTGGATAGGACTTATGAATCACAAAGATGAAGCCTTCGAAAAATTCAAATCCTTCAAAGCTCTGGTTGAAAACGAATCAGATCACAAAATTAAATGCCTCAGGTCTGATAGAGGTGGGGAGTTTACCTCAAATGAATTTTTTGATTTTTTTGAAGAACATGGAATAAGAAGAGAAATCTCTACAGACAGGACTCCTCAACAAAATGGAGTAGTGGAAAGGATGAACAGAACGGTTCAACAAATGGCTCGTGCTATGCTTGATGAGTCTGGAACTCCCGCAACTTTCTGGGGTGAAGCCGCATTTGCTGCAGTCGTTATTCTCAACAAAACAAACGTCCAGGTGAACAGCACTGAAACCCCTCATGAGCTCTGGTATGGTGAGACTCCTTCGGTAAAATATTTCAAAATTTTTGGAAGCAAATGCTATATCAAAAATACTGATGAACATCTTGGCAAGTTTGAACCTAGATTAGATGAAGGCATCCTCCTTAGTTACTCTCCCCACAGCGAAGCATACAAGTGTTACAATAAAAGGCTTGGAAAAATAGTTGAAAGTATTGATGTAGTGGTTGATGAAGAAGAAAGCACTCCTAGGCAGGTAAGATCTGAAGATTTTGAAGATGATGAGGACTATCCATCAAATCAGATTCATGATGAATAAGAAACCCATGAGGTGCCAGAAGAAGAGATAAGGATAGAAGAAAAGGCTCCATCCAGGTATGTTCAGAAGAATCATTCAGAATCTTAGAGATTGGGGTAGAAAGAGGCTGGTATACAAACAAGAAGATCAATAGCAGAAGCTTCAAGCAATTTGGCATTACTCTCCTCCACTGAACCGCAAAATGTAAGAGAGGCATGCAAATATGAATGTTGGGTCAAAGCCATGGAGGAAGAACTCGAACAGATTGAAAAGAATAACACTTGGGAGTTGGTTCCTAGACCAATCAATAAAAATGTCATAGGGACAAAATGATTTTTCAAAAATAAGCTGAATGAAAATGGGGATGTGGTTAGGAACAAGGCAAGACTTGTTTGTAAAGGATATGCACAACAAGAAGGCATACACTTTGAAGAAACCTTTGCTCCAATTTCAAAACTTGAGGCTATAAGAATGTTCCTCGCTCTCTCTAGCTTTCATAAGTTCAAGGTATTTCAGATGGACGTAAAATCTGCATTTCTAAATGGATACTTGAATGAAGAAGTGTACATTGAGGAGCCAGGTGGGTTTATACTTGGAAATGATCCAAATCTTGTATGCAAACTCAGAAAGCCTCTCTATGGCCTTAAAAAGGCTCCAAGGGCTTGGTATTTTCGGTTGGATGAGTACCTTTATCAACAAGGTTTTGCAAAAGGATCAACAGAGAGCAATCTATATATAAAAGTTGACAATGATAAAATGCTAATACTTGTTGTATATGTTGATGATATCATTTTTGGCAACAATGAAGAAGCCATGAGGCAAAACTTTGCCTTGGTGATGTAGAAAGAATTAGAAATGTCCTTACTCGGTGAGCTCACATATTTCCTTGGTTTACAAGTGCAACAAAACAAAGACGATATCTTTCTTTCACAAGCCAAGTATCTCAAGAAAATCTTGAAGAAGTATGGGATGGAGGATTCGAAACCAGTATGTACTCCTATGGTAACAGGATGTAGCCTCAGCGCAAATGATGAATCAATAGTTGTTAATCAACCAACCTATAGATCCATGGTTGGTAGTCTACTCTATCTAATAGGTACCCAACCAGACATTATGCATGCAGTAGGGATAGTTGGAAGGTTTCAGGCTAACCCAAAGGAAACTCGTCTTCAGGTAGTCAAGAGAATTTTCAAGTATCTTCAAGGGACTCAAAACTATGGATTATGGTATCCTAGAGATACAAATCTCATGCTTCATGCATATACAGATGCAGATTGGGCAGGTAGCGTGGATGACAGGAAAAGCAGTAATGGAGGTGAATTCTTCATGGGTCCTAGATTGGTATCTTGGTTCAGCGAGAAACAAAGTTCCATTGCATTATCTACAGCTGAAGCAGAATATGTAGCTGCTGCATATTGCTGCACACAACTCCTTTGGATGATGCAAACATTGCAAGACCTCCAAGTCACTTGTACTTCACCTATTTCCATTTTTTGTGATAATACAAGTGCAATCGGTATTTCCAAAAATCCTGTCATGCACTCAAAGACTAAGCACATACCTATCAAGCATCATTTTCTCTGGGAACAAGTGCTTGAACAAAAAGTCAAGTTGGAGTATGCTCCATCTAAGGAACAAGTGGCTGATATACTCACCAAACCTCTGCCCAAGGACACATTTGAATACCTCATACAGAAGCTAGGGGTTGTTGATGCATCATCGTGTTGTTGAATATTGTCTGTTGTGCGTAGGTGGATACGTGTACATTTTTCGGTTTATGTGGGTCAAGTTCTGGGTGAAGAAAGTCCGATATGGGTCTATCAGAGACCATCTGGAATAGGTTAAGGGGGAGCATATATTCTTCTAATAATGCATTGTTGGCATTATCTTAGAAGTTCTTGATTTGATTTCACAAGGGTTTTTGGTGGAGTAGATGCTGAACGAGATCTATGTGTACCAATCTGAAGGTTGATTCTACTGATGATAGTTGTTCTTCTCTCTATGTCATGTATTTTCTTTCATATCAAGGTCATGTAATGGCCCATTTTGGTTTCCCCACTATGCCTGGGATGAATGATCTTTGTTCATTCTTTATGAGATGGATATATGAGTCTTGATGATAGGAAGGTTACTTATGATGTATGAAGTCATGTTCTCTCTTGAAGAACATCTTGTTTTTGCAATCATTACTTATAGTCAGGGGGAGCATGACCAAAATTTCAGCCAAACAAATACTTCAAAAGGTGCTCAGGGGGAGTATCGTCAACAAAATGAGGTCCACCCTTTTCCCTTGATGTCAAAGGGGGAGAGTGATTGGATATTGTTGCAATCAAGTCCAAAGGGGGAGATTGTTGGCATTATGATGCATATGTTGTACTTGATGGCAACCCAATCATCCTAGATGATAAATTATAAGTGCAGCAAAGTTATTTTCTAGTTCCGCAGGTGCACCGATCAGAATATGTGGTCATCGGCAGGTTACGCATGAGGACCATTGAAAAGGTGCGGACATGTTCACATGTCTTTCGCACAAAAGGTGCGAACCTAAAATGCACGAACTTTCATGCAGAGAGAATCGCGCATCTTATGATTGGTCCATGGTATTTAGTTCGATGTCTTTGATCCTATGGTTTTGGTCCATGGTTTTGCATCTAAAATATTGAACCCAGGTTTTCATCCATAGTATTGTTTCTCAATGGTTTTGACCCATGGTTTGAGTAAGGCCTTGCCTATAAAAGGGAAAGGAGATCAGTTGGCAAGATACAAGTGTGTTGAATATCTTAAGAATAGTAAGATCTGAATTTCTAATAATTGGTTGGTGAGTTATAGTTGAACCTGAATCAAGAAGAAACCAGAGCATTATAAGTCAGATCTACTGATGGGTTGAGATATCTTTGGCGCTTGAACGGATCTGTGAATTTGACAGTCTGGGGTATATTTGAGGACTGATAAATTGTCTATATCCAGAGATGTACAGCACCAGAAAAGGCGCAGGTGCGGAGGTGCACAGTACCAATGAAGGAGCAGGTGCGGAGGTGCGCAGATCAGAAGACGCCGCAGGTGCGGAGGTGCGCAAAGCACAGATAGTGCAGGTGCGAAGCTGTGCAGGTCATAGACAGCGCAGGAGCAAAGCTGCGCATGCCATAAACAAAGAAAGTGCGGACATCCGCAGGGTACTACTGGTGAATTTGCGGACTTTTCTTGAAGTATATTTTAACTAATTTTGTCTATTACTGCAGCGTTCTGGTGTCTGGTTACTAGTACTATTTGTCTGATTATAGCATTCTGAGAAATTATTGGTTAATTGATTGATGCACATATACTTGATGATTACTTGGATCCCGTTTGAAAATTTATGAAATGTGGTCCCTGGAAAGAAAGAGAAGGTAATATCCTTTTGTAGGTCAGCAGCTATGTACTACTATCTTAGCTAGTACAAGAGCTAAGAGGGTTGTAGCTCTCTGCAAGTTGCAGCCTGCATACTGGTAAAGGACTACACCAATACAAAATCATTGTAAAAAGAAGTTTCTAATTGAAAGAAGATAGAGACATATTGCAGCAAGTGGTTTTCACCCACATAGGGTTTCCACCTTATATTTGGTGTTCTTTGGTGTGACTATCTACGTTTCTTGTTCCCGTTCATTATTATATGGTTCTGACATACATGGTTAACATCTAAAGAATAAATTACATTAAAATCTGGAAGGTATATGCAAGTTTCATTAGTCAGATCTGCAAGTGTTTATAATACTGATTCACCCCCCACCCCTCTCAGTATTATTTCCAACAAAGTGACCCTGCGGAAATAGCTGGTAGAAGCAACGATTTGGCTCTTGTTGAATCCATGAAAATCAAGTACAATCTAGAGAAGAAGAAGCACGACTATCTAATTGTGAGTATGAATGACAAAGGTGTGCATATAGCCACCCAACTCCTAGCTGACAAATTAATGCAGAAGTGTTGTTCCAATGAAGTACCAGTGCCTGTGGTTGTGTTGGCTGAGCAGTGCAGGGAGGGGGTACAATTCAACTGGGCTGAGTTCCTCTGTGAGGAATTTTTGGTAAACTACAAGGAGGCCCAAGAGCAGGGTAATACCTTCCACTATGTGTGGTTGCTCTTATCCATTGTGCTAGTAGTGGGAAAATTACCAGCACATAACTAGTTCTTGCCGATCAACTACAACCTTCCTGAGCCTATGATGTATGCTTCACTCTGGGCCATGAAGGACACAAAGTGGATGCATGTGGTCAAGGTGTTTTGGGTGCTTATGGAGGCAAGCATCTAGATATGGATCAATAGAAGGCCAAGATTGTCTCCCACAGTGTACCCCACTCTGTAGAGCTTTGCAGAGTTTAACGCAGACATGCACAACATTCATGTCTGGGCGCAGAAGGATCCATCAAAGGAATGGATGAAGCTTCCATTTATTGCTATGGATGATGCCATCTTTACAGCATTGTAAACATGGCCTCCGGAGTGGTGCACCCCGGACTTGGCAGGAATGGAGAAGGCTGCAACCCAGCAAAGGATGAAGGATGCCAAGTTGTGCATCGTGCAGTTGGATGAAAAGAGGTGTCAGGAACAAGTCGTAGCAGAAGCATCCACACAGCAGAAGATGGCTGATGTAATAGTAACAGTGCAGATAGCAGAAAAACTGATAGCAGAGGCCAAGGGGGACCAGGGAATGTCCACAGGGCAGGGTGAAATCAACCTAGACAAAGAGCATGCGGATCCAGAAACCACCTTGCAGCAGTTGAAACAGTTGCGCATCCCTGAGAAACAAGTTCCCATAAAGAAGAAGAAGGCATCTAATATTTCCATTGACCCAATCATGCTTACAGAAGGTGATTTGTTTGACATTGGTGAGATGGTTCACAATGTCACTAAGGACGTGCTCCAAGAAGTGAGGATGGAGCAAAACACTATGTTGCGGGCATTACAAGTGCAATTATAGGGACTACAGGTGTATCCCCAACAAACAAGAATGATGGCCCCATATGTCACAATAGGTACGTCAGTGACGGTACAAATGTTGCATGCCCATGTGACTAACACTTTCATGTTCCCCGATGGTGCGTTAGCAGCAGTAAACAAAGTTGACCAAAATGTGGTGGGTAGGATTAAGGGGTTGAGCTTAAACTTGGTAGCCCTATCATGTGAAACCCTATACCAGTTGTAGAATGGGGTCATCGGAGAGCTCCGTGCCAGGGAAGGCCGCGCGATCTAGGTCTTGAACGAGTAGAAAGTTAACATGGATCAGCTTAGCCTCCAAAGTGATGAGTTGGTTGCATAGGCTCGTAGACTAGAGCAGGCAGTACAAGATGCATGTAGGAGCATCCCAGAGTTGGCCATGTTGGCAGAGCTACTAGAAGTGGAGTAGGTCCACCAATTGGCGGCTGGACTCCATGAGGCTAGGGAGGGAACGACGAAGGTTTATTTGGCACTGAACTTATAGATCGCCGAGCTGTGATTGAAGGCAGAACCCTCCACGTCCCCAAAAGTAAGAAAATAGCGTGCCTGCGCTATCCAGATGGGGTTGGAACAAATTTTCCAGGCGACACAGGATTGTACTGGTATGTTGGAGCAAGCATAATCACGCTTACGCACCTGCAGGAAGATCAGAACCTATAGTGCCTAGAGACAGAGGTGCACAAGTTGTAGTAGGAGTATGAAAGTGTCCAGGGCACCATGTAGATAGTTGTCCTTACTCAATGACTCGCTAAACTACAGTAGGCAAGGGCACTAAAGGACCAATTAGACTCTGCATGTAAAAAATAAGCCCTTCTTAAAGCACGCATCCAACCATGGATCAATGAAGCGTTCACAATTACAACTACCATTAAAGGGAAGCTAGCACAAATGAAGGAACTTTATGCAGTTAGACAGGAATGTGACCCTGCTCACGAAAGTTTAGAGGTACATGTGTAACAAGTACAACAGATAGCGGAACATTGTGTTGCGGACACCCAAGCTGCGCGAGACCTGTTGGATGGACTTCATGCAAAGATCACCGCACCAGTAGATTGACTCAGGACGAGTCATGATGATTGTGTTGGGGGCTTGCTGGGTAGTGGATCCCCCCACAACATGTTTTTGGGGCTTAAAGCCTGAGTTTTGGTTAATGTAATGTAAGGACTCCATGAAGTATGGACGCAAAGCATGAAAGTCTAGGATGAGTCATAGGGTTGTCTACTCTAAGAATTGTAAAATAATGTAAAGTTGTGTCAGCATACCGATGGTCTGCGGACCATGGGATTGTATAAATAGAGCGAGGCTGTAAGTGTAAAAATAGTTTTTGCAGGGCAGGTAGTAATAGATGGATGCGAAGGCATGGTTAGAGGATAGAAGTGGATCTAAAGTGTATTGGGTCGTAGTAACAAGAAGAGGCTCTACAATTAAGTGCACAGAGGCCAGGTAGAGTCCGCAACTGAGTGCGTGGACCCCTGCAGCTGAGTGCACAGGGCAGAGTCAGATCTGTAATTGAACTGAACTTGAAAAGGATTATTAATAAAGATAATTTTGATTTGGAATATTGTGCATTTGTGGCTTTGTTTGTCTTTACGCATTTATATTGGTTTTTATTACACACACTTACTTGAAAGTTGAATAAGTAATAAGAATATTGGGCCTAAACAAAACAAGTCAAAGCATTAATATAATAGCACACTAAGGATCAAGATCAGGATAGTACTGCATTCTTGCCCCTTATAGAGGTGTTCACAGGTTACTGTATGAAGCAGAGCAACCATGCAGGTTTGGATCATGAACCTCCAAAACCTTCATCAAGACATCCCTAGGGTGCAGAAACCTGGTTCCAACACCCTCCCATGCTACTTTGGGTGAGACCTCAATCCACGTTCTGCAGACTGTTGTCGAAAGGGCCAATAGTACCAGGATTTTCTTTGCTAAATCACTTCTGAACCTGGGTCAGGCCCCACGTAGCCAACAAGTGCATACATGAGATAGATTTTCGGCCTATTTGGGTACACCAAACTTTATTTATAAGATATTCAATACCTGTTCAGGTACACCAAAATTTGTTTATAAGATCTCCAATAAAGAGATTTACTTTACTTCGTTGTTACTCTAGAATGAAGTCTTTTCTCTTAACCTGTCATTAAATCTATTGGTATTAACTATTTAACATGTTCTTTAATTTGTTTAAACCATCAACAGATTGTTGTTGTAGTTGGTGCATTTTTAGTGGGAAGATACCATTTTGTTTGAATGTTTTATTTAGTTTATTTTTTACACAAATGTTGTTATGAACAATATTTCTATGGATGTCACAGTTTGTTAAAAGTGAGGACTCATAAATAGTGAGAAATTTATTCACATCCACCTACTCATTCTTTAAACTTTATATTGAATCACAATGCTGGAAATTCCAAGGATTCTCCTTGCTTTGGTGCTCTGTTCTTATTACCAAAACAACATGGATCTTGGCAATGATACAAAATTGCCTATTATGAGGGGCTGCAAGTATTTTTGGCATGCATTTTAGGATATACAACTAGCTTGATTGTTGCTCTTGCAGTAGGAATCTTGACACGATTACCATAGCCTACACTTCTATATTTGGTATTGATTAGGATCATGCACTTTAAACTAGATAACTTGGAAGTTAAAAATATATTTCTTTGGCATCTTCATTGTGCTCTGGTATTCCTCAGTTACAAACTAGAAAGTTTTCATGTCATTGTCTACTTTGAGAATAGAATCAACTTGCATAGATTCCCTTTCAGAATATTTTATTGGGAACCTATTTTGATATTTTTTTTGTCATTTCACTCAATTATTTCTTCCATTTTATTTTTAGTATCCTTAGATGAAATGTCATTTTTTAATTTCTGGAATGGGTTATAGTTGTTAGGAAGGATTGAATAGTTTAGAGAATTCCTTCTTTCATGTATGAATGTAGTTGTTTACCTTTGGACACATATTAATATAAAGTGTATTCTGTCTCCAACTAAGAGATTTTCAGAATTTCCTTGCATTATATTATAATCACTATTTTGACCTTTAATCAAAATGAACGAGTATGTCTTCCATAATTTTCCAGGTTCTATCATTAGAAAATACTACGACTACATTTGATTTCATGTATAAAATGTATTTTCCGATTAGATGTTACATGGTATTTATGATGCTCACCTCTATTATTGTTGTTGTCTGGAGTCAATGAGTTTACACCTGATTCTTTATTTAGAGACTTGAGGTGTTTGGATGTTTCTAATATTGTGTAATTGCAGTGATGAATGGACCGATAAGTTTGACCCAAGTAATGGTACAAAGCTTTTGTTTAAGGTTCATTTTTGTTAACTTAACTTTATCCTATTTCCATTGAAAATTTATAGCCTTCAAGGTCATGCACATTTGATCCAGAAGACCAATAATACCCACAAATTGTCGTTTCTCATTCAAAAATTCAACACATAGTGAGGGGAATTAGAAAGATGGAACTTGATTGTTTTATAGTGGTCCACTATAAGTAACATCTTAGAATCTGTTTATGAAATATAATGCCCAAAACTTTATACACAGATACAACACTTCATAATGATGATTGTATCACCATCAAACCCTAAACCCCATAAGCCGAGTGGTTAGAGCAGCCAGATCTTGTTTATGACTAGGTTGAGAAAACATCCTCTTGCTAGTTTCAAGATCATTTTTACCTATATCATCGATCATTCTAGAGTGCACCTTTTCTAGGACCCAAAATTGTCCCTCAGCATTGAATTCATGTGGATTTGTTAGAGGTTCGTTGTCTACATTTCCTTTTAAAAATCTGGTGCATGAATGATTGTCCACATGTTCATGAAGAAGAGAACATATTTTCATTTGATGTGGCCCAGAGAGAAATTTTTTATTTGGTCATGCCTGTATTATTCGTTAATTATTTTCTTGACATCATTTTCATTCTTGGTATTGTAGTTGTATATGTCATTGAGGGTTTCATCGCAGGTTTCATCAATCTTCTGGGTTGTCCAACTTTGCTATTGTCAACAATAGAGCAATCTTGAGGTGCAAATGGATCTGTATGATTGAAAGCTTCAACAATTGTGTTTATAACATACCCTTTGTTCACCTACTAAGGACTATCCATTTCATATGTTAATAACATTTTCTTCCAAATGAGTATTGATAGTAAAAGGAAGAGACTTCCCTATCCATCAAGCTTGAGGAATAAATTCGGATTGTAGGCATAAAAAATAGCAGGACTGTCGGATTCCATGATATAGGATCTTTGAGGATTGAACTATAATATTAATTGTTTCTTCACTCAGATAATAATAATGGTCACATTATTACTTTGTTGTCTTTGAAAAACCTTTTGAGTTTATTGACCTCAAACTGTAGGAAACCATGATTACTTCCATTTATTTCTTACACGATCATGATTAACATCAAAGTACAACATTGGGGTTACATTGGTCCTCAAACTCACAATGAAATGTTGAGATGCCAAGCATATTACCATGAAAGTCTACAACTCCCTTAATTTTGAGTATCTATGAAAATAGGATTAGTGTGATTGAACTATATTTCTATGACCTCAAAAGTGTTTTCAGGATTTAAATTATTAGAAAGGGAAGCATGATCTTCATCATCCTTTTCATATTGTTTATCTTCTAGGGTAGAAACATGGTTTCTACCTACCTAGGATTGCATATGGCTTGTATCATTGGTGGAAATATTAAAAAATTCTTCATTTCCTCTATTTATCAGTTTGTCATGTAGGAAATTATGGTTGGCATCCTCACAATGGTGAAAATTATTATCATGCTCCTTGTTTTCATGAAAATCATTCATAGAATCTAGGACAGATATAGCAACACATAGTTGTTCTTTAATGAGGATGGGTTTTAATGTGCAGCCACGTTAGTCACAAGTAGCCTGTCCATGAAGAACTAATCTTG
This sequence comes from Pinus taeda, assembly GCA_000404065.3. Lineage (NCBI taxonomy): Eukaryota > Viridiplantae > Streptophyta > Pinopsida > Pinales > Pinaceae > Pinus > Pinus taeda. The sequence goes on from APFE031630809.1 coordinate 155,762, forward strand.
TGAATTTGGAGGGTATTTTTCAGTGATACTATTATCATCTTCAAGAGAGGTGGGAGGTTCTTCTTCTTATACGTCTACCACAAGGTCTTGAAAGATATTTTCATATCATCAGAGCCTAGGGCCCTAATTCTCGAGAAAGCCCTCAAATAGACTAGCAATAGAAGATATTCCCTTTGGACTACCGGATATAACCCAAGCCTTTTGTTTTTTCTCAAGATGGTATAGAATTAACCTCATGCATAATTTATATATATTCTTTTGAGAAGAGTATATATATTCTTTTCAATCCATGTCCTTGCCTTGTAGGACTTTGAGAGGTGTATATAGATTCTTCTCAATGGAAAATAGTTTCGGTTTGTATGATTGTTTAAGAACTAATCATCTGCATAATATCATAGTGCAAGCATTATTAGGGGATCTATATTCAAAAGAATGCTTGAATATAATATCCACTATCAAATCAACCAAGGGTAGGCTTACTTAAAAGATAAAATTGAAAAACATTTTACTTCTTAATTCTCCTTACAAAAAAAATTTCAATTGCAAAGACTAAGCACAAAGAATATTGTGTAACTAGTCTTTGACCTTGCATAAGCTAGCTTCTACCATCTCAAACATGATAAATGATGATGGTAAGTCTTGGGATTAGACAGATTCCAGTGTGAGTTCTATAATGCTACCTAGTACTTTGTCAATCCAAACATTTTGTATAGGTTTACAAAGAATCCATCACAAGAGTAATCATTGTGAACCAACTTAAACAAAAGTATTATCAACTTTATACCCAAGCCCAATGATTCCAAAGTGACTATGAGATGGAAGCCTTTCACTTTGTTGAATGTTGCATGTAATAGTCTTCTCAAAGCTCAATGCTCATAATCAAGCATATTCTCATGATTATTATCAAACTTGGGCAAACTTGTTTCATCAAAGGGTGATTCATCATTGTCAATATCATTGTAATCTTTGAAGGCATGGAATGGCCGAGTCATTATGGAAATAACATCCTTTTCATCAAAACCAGCTTTGAAAAAATTTACGCGATAGCGTGGTATCCCTTTATTCTACCTCTTTCATTTGAGCCAATTTCTCTAAAGGATTTTAAGATATTATTGACCAATACCTAACCTTTCATCTCTCTTAAAGAGTGTAAACCAAAGTTAATCATTTTCTAATCAAGTTTCCAAACAGAGGCCAGTGTATGTCTAATATCTCATAGGGTCAAGAGAGCTATCATTAAATTGGATTCATCTACACAAACCGTATCCAAATAATCTTTTGAATGGGCTAAAACTCATTGTTCTAGATTGGAGTCAATTGATAATGTGTTATATATTACTTAGGAATTTTCTGCAAGGCCCTTAGCTGTAAACATTCAATGAGTGAAAACCTATTTCTATAGGTAGAGCTCACAAAACATGCCCAATTGACTTAAATGTAGAGCTCACAGAAGATGCCAGATTTACTTAAAACACAAGGGTGGGTTTGGGTCAAGTTAAGCCAGGCTTTTAAATTCCTAGGAATTCCTTTTCTTTTCAAGAAACACATGAGGAAAATGGGATATGCTTATCCAAATGTGGGAAAGTAATTTTGGTAAATAGATTTATAATCCCAAGACCTTAGCAGCATCATTTCATATTTGTGCTAAGTGTTGGCTTATATGCATGTTATTCCTTATTGTGGGTGCCCTTGGTTGCTTCTTTGTGCCAATTATGATGGGGGGATGGGTTTCAAATTTTCATATATTTAGGAACCTTTAATATAGATGGAGGGAATGGATTGGCTTTAGTATTCCCAGAACATCTGTAGAACTATGATTGTGTGTACCTTTAATGTATTTGATGACCACTGTAAATTTTTGCAAGAAGGTAATCCAGTTGAAATGATGTCTTTAGTGTACCCTGGAGTGGAGTTGAAGGAATTAGAAAGGCTCATGATATAAAAGGATAATTTTCTATTGTCCCAATAATTTAAGTTATTTATTTTATGCATAACAATTGTTGTTATATTAAATATTCTAACAACATGCCATGCAGATTTTGTTTCTCAATGTATATTCATGTATTAATTCAACTATTTTCAAACTATTTTATGTGATCAATGATATGCAGAGGCACTTTCATTGGTGCTTCAGATCCTAAAAGGTTGAACTTCCATACACAAGAGTTTATATATAAAAGTGAATATATGAAAAGGAATAAGCTTTATCATGCTCTAATAACCAACTAGGGTTTTGGTGAACAACCTTTTGAAAATATAATCTAATGGTTCTTATGTGTATTTGTATTCTTGTAGTAGGATAGTTCCAACGGGATTTGATTTAGAAAACTTCCAAGAAATCCATTAAGGTAATTTTTACATGTATTAGATACAACTACAGACTATTTTAGCACACTTTGTCTTGATGCTTAGACTTTGTTTGTCACTAAGGATTAATGAGGATCACTATTTCATTGATAGCTTTGTGCACAAACATTAATGATTAAATATGTTATTTTAATGATACCAAAACTATGCATATTTGTTTTGATTACCCTTTTGTTCCCAAAATTGGTTAGATCTCACCAAAATCATCCTACACCTTATTCATCTTTCCACTTTATTTTCCCCGGCAAACAATTCCCTATCTAATGCATAAGGCTTATGGTGGGCCACACCATCTTTAATGAGGTAAATTTGTGTCATACATTACGACAGTCCCATTTCTTGTGTCACTTTAGTATAGGTGACATATCTCTAAGAGGTTGACTCCAAATAGGAAAAGCCATTTTTGGATCTTGTGATTTGATGTGAGCTATTATAGGAAAGGTCCTAAAAGGCTTGCCTTGGTTCTGTTGTTAAAATGTTAGGTCATTAAAGTAAGGGTCAAATTTTGAAATTAGTGTAAATGAAAAAATTTTGTGTGGTGTAATTTGAGGGTTTGTAAAATGCCAAGTCAATAAGAGGACAAACTTGGCTACATATGTGGTGAGAAAGAGATTATAGGAAGTGAAAGTATGTTGGGTAAATAAAGAGTCATAGGAATTTGAATGCTTAGTGTTAAAAGCTCTATTATGTGTTCATGTGCTTCCAAATCCATTTTCTTTTCGTCTGCCTTTGTAATAAAATTGTCAGTGTCTCATTTCATAGTTTTTTTTCTTATTGAATTATCTATGTGATCCAGTTCCAGTCATAACATGATGCTAATTTGCTTCAATTTTGACTTGGAAGAAGAGCTGAAGCATGTGTTTTTGGAAAGAAGAAGATGGATAGATTTGAAATATCTAAATTGAGAGAAACACAAATCATGAGTTAATTCATAGTGATATTTGTGGTCCTATCAAAACAAAATCACTTTAAGGAGCAATCTACATAAGCATCTCTGCCATGTGAGACCTAGAACTCTTGTTTCTAGGAAAAAGCAAAATATAAAAAAAATAGTTTCTTGGAATCTATTGAAACTAACTTGTGGTAATCCCTAATCACTATAAAGACCTAGATACACCTGTCATCAAATATAGACCTTGAGATATGTTGACTACTCAAAAGATTATGAATCTCAACAACAAATTTTATTCAAGGTTGATTATCCCAGATGAAGGTATTGTACTTCTGGAAAAATGAAGCCCATACATCATCAAGATGTACGCTGACTGTCATACATAATCATACTAATAGTAACATATTATGACTTCCCAGGATACCAAAGAAACCACTTTAATATTCTATACAGTTGTAGACATATGGAAAATACTTTGAAAACCTTGGTAGCTTTGATTAAGCTATTAAGCAAGCCTTCGAACTTCTAATCACCAAGTCTTCCATCTTTCATCTTCTTCCACATGCATCTTTTCATATGAGTTATCAATACTGTAGGTTAGCTATACAAAATTTTGACAAATCTCACTCAAAGACAAACCCTAGGCACCACCAAGAACATCGACTCTCAATATTGGTCTGTATTGTATTACCCTACAATCGTTATTTCACAATTATGTATGTAGTAGTACAGACTCATGTATAGTGATCTCAATGTCAAGTCTTTCACAATTCTTAGCCTTTGCAAAATGCATACAACACCGACTCTCAACAAATATAACTATCTGAAAGTATTGTCAAAAGAATATCTGGAAAAGCAATTGAAGTGACCTTTCGAGCTATTGCTTTAGATACGATGACTTGATATTTCAATCTTGAGAAGGGATATAGCAATATTCAATAATAGTAAGCCACCAATCAATTATGGATTATCAAGTGAACAAGGCAATCATCATAGTGTTCTAAGGGTGATCTTCACAAGATGAAAATCTTAGGACATACTACCTCAAATTATATTCTTCAGATTTGAGCCATAGAGGTATTTCAACTAATAAAATTAGATCTTCAAAGATTGACACAATAGAAGGGTGTGATTAACTTGAACCCTATATGATGCTTCTGTCATTTATCTTTATCCTCAGGATTGTGTCATTTATATTTATGTCATATACCAACAGCTACAGGTCTTACTGTGTTAAAGACTTGAATTTGTCAATGTTACTTGTATGCAAGGTTCTTATCAATTTACAACCTAGATCTAAGGAGATATATCATAGATACTAATTTCAGGGCACTGAGATAAGGTCGTATTACATGAGCAAGCTATCTATGGCTAGATTATAGTTTATACTACTTCAAATAATAATCACAGGTGCAAGCTTCATTACTACGAAGTTAATAAAATCTAAATTATGTTATTTTGTGAGGTTACAACAGTACAAATATGTTATATATGAGAATTGTAGTCACTATCATGGGATTTTCAGATTATCAATTTCCATGTGTCATATCTTGTGCATCATATCATGGGTAATATGGAGTTTGAACATACTATTTTACATATCAAGGTGTTGTGTAGACATAATGAGTCATTGTCATGTGACTGGAGAGATCTGTAGTGGTTCTTATGAACACCGGGTGGGCCAGAGTTTATAGAATGCAAATCATATAATGTGAGTAATAGAAACAATGTAGGTCAAGGATCTTAAAGGGCTGAAACACTTCTATAATGATGAACCAATATAATGTCAATTATTGAGAGGGTTTGATGGAAAATAGTTAAAAACTTCTTTCTTTGCTCTTGGATCCCTACCTAATTATGGCCTTCCTCCAAAAACATTTGTTCCAATTTGCGACGGTTTGGACTATTATTCAAATAAAAGATAAGAGTCACAGTCTCCTATCTAAGAGATCCAAGGCTTGCAGCCTCTCGCAAACATTTCAACCTCCTTTCTAAGGTTTTCAAGGCCTGCAGCCTACTTGTAACACACAACTAGAGCTATGACCTACTATAGGAGAGAAAATTCCAACTATGACAAGCCCAAACATCATGCAAAGCTCCCTCTCAGATGCATCTTCCTCCTTGCTGCAGTTTGGACCTATGAGAGGTTACAAAGAAATCCAAAACACATGGAAGAGTGGTTGACCTAGCTGCACTCTAGCCTAGGCATATGTGGCCTAGAGAGAATGATTTTACACCCTCCAAACTTCTTACCAATAAGTTGTTGTAGCAGCCCTCTTTTCTAAGGCACCAAATGGCACAAAAAAATACCCAATGAGAATACCTCTAACTGCGGCCCTATCCAACAAGAAAATTACTCTCATAATCAAGATTAAACTTCCCAGACAATCCTCTAGCCTCCACACATGGTGCCTTAGACCTGTGACTCTCTCCCAAGGAAACTGCACCCTAAATAGAGATAAACATCTTCATAAACTTGACTCTTGACACCTGCATCCCTGCCTTAGATGTAGACCTTTTTTAGGGGCATGGATGATGCACTTGGATGTGTTGAAATGTGGTGAGAGGACACCTCTATATATACAACTCGATGGGGCCTCATGGGATGTGACAATTAGGCTTGATGGGTCGACATAAGGATGAGGCCAACCGTATAAATTTACTTGAGAGAACATAAATTTGAAAATGCATTTTCCTTATCCAAATTTGGTGATTTTTAGATCAATTTTGGTCTTATTGAAGAGAGGAATTTAATGTTGCAATAATATTTCCCACAGGAGTTGTCCAAAGTGGAATTTGGCCCTATTTGCCAATTTTAACAAACCAACATGATGGAGTCTAGCTAGATTAATCCTTCAGTTGTGCAAGGAAAGTTTGGATTGACAGAGTTACCTTTTATAAGACCTAGTTCCTTCTAACAAACAAGAAATGCTTGATAATCAGTTCCTTGTGTCATTTTCAAATGTTGCAATGGATTATGATCTCTCTAGCAATGTTCTCGAGGCAACTATTACAAAAATAACAAAAAAATTATCTTTGGTAATTTCACAGAGATTTCTTTTACAATAAATTCTTTTCTCTGTGGCATGTAAGTATATCTTTAGAGTAATATAGAATAGGAAAACGAGTTGGTCAGCTTGTGATAAAGGTGAGTAACTACTTGGACACCAACTTCTAACCTTGACACATTCCTCTAAGAACACTGGATCCAGAAATATCCAAGGCTTCAACTACACTGATTATGTCATAGAAGTTGGAAGAGCCACAAATACCATGGATGTGTAATTGTTAGCATTTTGGAGATGATAACATGTGTGCCTTTTAAGGTTCATCACCAATCATAGTGCAAACAACAAATTTTACCACTAATATAGTTCCTTGGTCATGGATATCAATCAAGCCTAGTGAGCCTTGCTTGCTTGGAAAGGAGATGAGGGTTCGTGTTTTCCATGTTGTTTTCCCTAAAGAAAGTTATTCTGCCAGTTTAAATTATTCATTACTTTCCCCTTTTACAAACAAACACTTGGAAAAAAAAAGGATTTCACACCTGGGAGTGTTTTGTAGGGTAAATGGAAAGGTGGGTGGGTATCCTAGTAGTAGTTGCATTGGTCTTATCATCATTACACCATTTTTCATATGGGTCTTCACAAGAGATAATTTCCATTACATTTTGTTGATTTATAAGAAATGATTTGGCTGAGTGACTTGGTGCAAAGTCACTATGATATATGTCATTTATAGATCAAGAAATGGCAAAATATTTTCCTTGTATGGATCATACTAGAATAACTTAATAGTTTCAGAGATATGGGAATGACGACCTTACATTGTTTGAGCTATCAGAGATAGCAGACTAATGCTAAGAAAAGAAATTACACATTATATATAGGTGGGATCACCCATGATAATCTTTACTTCAACCTAGTGTAGGTGAATTCAAGGGGCTTGCTCTCATAATTACTTTTGAAGAGATTGTGCTAAGTATGGAGGAAATATGCATTCTCCATATTAATCCTCCATGGAAACTTCGAGGTCAAACCCTTAGCTATGGCTCAGGCTTACTAAGTTTTTACGTGCTATGTGACCTTACACTAATAGTTTTTGAAGGATTTATTTATTTATTTGATCCTTTAGGTTTGGTCCTTAATACATCTTTGAACCCTTGTCATTTTATACCTTCAAGATCACCAAGTGAAAAAATGTATTATTTACGAGGTAAAAATTTACCTGGGAGGTTCCAAGATCAATTTCTTCGAATTTTTGTTAGCAAAAATCTTTCTTGGGGCTCATCTGGTTCTATAATTATTTGTATGCCTTTGAAGTCTAAATCTACAAAAGACATTGTTGAAAGTGGTGATCAGAGAATCAAATGATTATTTAACAAATTTAAAGATCATGGTTTTGTTGTATTGTTGGTTTTTATGTTAGTTGAAGAGGTGTTATTTTCAACTCAGGAAACAAGATTATCATTTCCATGCCAGAAATATGCTCTCTCTATGGGTCCCATACTTTCCATTCTAAGGAGTTTATTTCCTGAAAAAAGTGGAGAAAATTTCAAATATCAATTCTATTTAGTAGCTCAAGTGTTGCGACAAAATTTCATACTATAGATGTATGCATAGTTGAAGATGGGAGTGAAATGACTGACAAATTGCTTGTAACCATTACCCTTGGCTTTGGACAGACAAGTGTGGCATTAGACATGAGTTATATGTCTTACAACTTGGATCAAATTGCCGATGTTGCTACAAATGTGTCCCGAAATGGAAAAACTATGAGGGTTAGTTTAGATAATAGCATCTTATCCCCCCTTCCATTGAATTTGTCAGCGAGCATGCTAGTGACAATCATTGTATGTTTTCTTATATGCCACAATGTAGGGCGATATTTATTTGAAAATGAAGCCTTCGTAACTGCTTAAGGAAATAAACATGACACACACAATCAACTTATTGCCTCTTGGAATAAGGAATTGTTGGCTTTTGTTCGTGATTCCTATGTGGAATTAAGGGTGGAATTTCAAAGACTTAGAAAGGATCCTTTAACTTCACGTGTGGACTTATCTATTGCTCAAGTTGTGAGTGGGATCTTGTAGATCTCTACTGATAAAGTTTATTCATTTTGGCCACGAGAAGCCTAAAAGACTATCTCCTAATCAACTTCCATCTATTGAAGGTTTTATGATTACTTCGAAAATTCCAAATGTTGAGTGGCAATGTCTGATACAGGGAGTTATAAGGCCTTGTTACTCACGTCTTGATGAACTACTTGTTTGGCAAAAATGTTTTTGTTTGCTTGTGTTTTTTCTATGTGTAAATCTAACACATGTTAGACTTTCTTCACCTTCCAATGTTTTTGTTGAAAACATGCTTCTATTTTGGCTCGAAGAAATCTAGTAAGCACTAGATGTTTTTTCCACTATAATGTGGTTGTTGGAAATATGCTTTTGTTTGTGCTAGAAGTAAATATTACAATGTGTTAGATTTCTTTTATCTAGAAATGTTATAATGTGTTTGTGTTTGTGCTAGAAGGAAATTTAGCATACATTTGATTCCTTTCACGCTTCCATGAGTTTATTGACAATGTGGTTGTATATGCATTAGAAGGAAATCTAGTGTGCACTAGATTTCTTTCGCATCACAATGTTGTTGTTTGGAATTCAATTTTGTGCTAGAACGAAATCTAGTATGTGCCAGATTTATTTTACCCTAGAATGTTGTTGGTAATATGTTTGTGTTCTTGCTATAACAAAATCTAGCATGCACTAGATTCTTTAGCCCTATAATGTTATGTGCTTGTGTTTGCACTAGAAGGAAATCTATCACACACCAGATTTCTTTTGTCTTGTAAAAATATCTCATTTCCCAGCCCAGCTTTCAGTTTCACCTTATTTCTCCAAAATAATTAAATGCCCTTCACCATATCCATACATTCAACAACTAGAATTTTTTTTTTGCTGAAAACACAAATTCTGGTAATATTACAGAATGCTGGAAAATGCAGAAATAAAAATCAGCAAATGCAAATAGCCATTCAACACATTTAAACACAGTGATTTTGGGTCAAGGTGACCTTGGAAAAAACCCCTACAACTCTTGCGGAAAACTAGTTCGAAAGCTCCTTCTTATTTCTGGAAAATACTTTTTACAGTGAGAGAAATATTCAACAAAAAATCAGCAAGCAAACTTTTACAACTTATCTTGTTTTCTGTGCCTCATAGCCAAGTGGAAAAACTTGCAAACAGAAAAACAGAATAACAATAAATGTTGTACGGCCTCCTCGATTTTTGTGCCCAAATTTCAGCCTTAAATGCTACTATATGGACTACCTAGAAAAGCATGCAAGCTGCCATAAATGCTGTTGTATGATTTCCTCAATTTCTATGTAGAAAAACAGTAGTACAGTTGTATGGTTCTGACTAGAAATGCATGCCAAGGTACAACCACTTGCTGTACGGATTTCTGCTCCTCGATTTCTGTGCACTTGCTATACAGATTTCTAGAAAATCGTACCCAATATCTGCCTTTCACTGTGTGCTAACTCAACTATACAGACTTGTTAAAATGCTACTTTGGAATGTGTGCCAAGTTTCTGCCTCCTTCTCCTCCCTATCCAGAAATATCCCTTGCTCTCTTGCTCTCCTTCTCTCAATTTGCTCATGAAAGAATGAATGACCTTTTCCTCCTTTCCCTCTTTTAATCTAACCCTAAGTGACTTTTGGGGAATCCCTAAATCCAACGGCTAAAATAGATTGAGATCAGGGCTGAGATTAAATGCTCATTTAAATCTCACTTTCTTTTTTTTAATTCACCCCACTTTAATAAAGACCCACTTAGTCATTTATGTCCAAAGTCACTTTTCCTTTCTAATTTTACATTGACTTTATTAAAGTCACTTTAAAATTAGACTTTAGTAACTTTCTCACTTAAAGTCACTTTTAAATTAGATTTGACTTTATAAAAATTATAATGTCACTTTAGGAAAAAAATTAAATTCTTTTGGACACTTTTCCCTAGGCCAAAGATCAAAGCCTTAGGGAACCACCTTTCCTCTAGTACCAAATTTCAACAGTCCCTCTTATCGAGGAAGGTGTTCCTCACCACATCCATCTTGTCTCTGAAGTAGACATGTTTTCCCCATGGTAAGGCTTTGGTAAGAATATCTGCAACCTTCTCATCAATGGGAATATACTCAAGGTTCACAACTCCCTTCTGAACATAGTCTTTGATAAAATGATATTTGATCTCGATATGATTTGACTTGTCATGAAATACTAGATTCTCCGTGAGTTTAATGCAACTCTGATTATCACAGTAAATCACTAAAGATCTCAATGGCTGACCAAATAAGCCAAACAACATCTTGCGAAGCCAGATGGCGTCACAACTAGCTAGACTGGCCGCCATATACTCTGCCTTTGCTGAACTCAATGCTACTGACTGTTGGTTCTAGCTGAACCATGAAACTACTGCCGAACCCAACCCAAAACAACACCCTGAAGTGCTCTTCCTATCAGAATCACAACCTGCCCAATCAGAATCAGTATAACCTACCAATCTCACTCCATCCCCCTGTCTGAAGTCGAGATCATAATCCACTGTCCCTTGCAAGTACCAAAAAATGTGTTTTGTAGCCACCCAATGAACCTTCCTAGGCTCACACATAAACTGACTCATCGTGTTGACTACAAAACAAATATTTGGTCTAGTGTTGACCAAATACATCAAGGAACCAATCAGCTGCCTGTACAATGTGGGATCCACCAACTCAGAATCTGAAGCATGAAGCTTCTTCCAATTGGTGATCATCAATGTCGACATGGGTTTATAATCCTCCATGTGGAATCTTCCAAGGATGTCCACAATATACCTCCCCTGCCCCAGGAAGAAATGCCCCTCCTCCTGCCACACCTCCAAACCCAAAAAGTAATGCATCAAGCCAATGTTGTTCATCTCAAACTCTACCACAAGATCTCTCTTGCAGTTCTCTATGAGTCTCTCTGTACTTGTAATGACCAAGTCATCCACATACAACACCAGAATGAGAGGCTCCTCACCTATCACAATATAGTAAAGGTTCGGATCTACCTCACTCTTTGTGAAACCCATCCCCTGCAAGTATGTATCTATCCTAGAGTACCAAGCTCTAGGAGCTTGCTTCAGGCCATAAAGGGCCTTCTTCAGTCTGCACACATGGGACTTCTTCCCATGCACCTCAAAGCCCTGTGGCTGCCCAATATACACCTCCTCCTATATGAAGCCATTGAGAAATGCAGTCTTCACATCCATCTGGTGGATCTTCCAACCCATCTCTGCTGCTATCGATATAATGGAGTAGATCAAAGTATATCGAGCCATGGGAGTGAAGGTCTCCTCATAATCAACTCCCTCTACCTGGGAGAACCCTCTAGCCACAAACCTCACTTTGAATTTCTGAATGTTACCATCTCCAGCATGCTTTACCTTGTAAAGCCATTTGGAAGTAACCATGGATTTGACCTTAGGCCTCGACACCACCTCCCAAACATCATTCTTCATAATAAAAGAATACTCCTCCTGCATGGCCTCTCTCCAAACCTGTTGGCTAGCTGCCTCCTCATAGCTAGAAGGCTCAGTGTCAAGGATGCTGGTAGCCATTTCCATATAGCTAGAAAACTTCTCAGGTGGTCTACTCTCTCTAACCGACCTCTTAGGCTCAACAACAGGTGTGGCATCTCTCAAGGTGTCCTGAAACCACTTGGGCTTCCTCTTCCCTCAGCATACTTCTCCCATTGGAGAATGAAACTCCTCCTCCTCATCACCATCAAGAGCCTAGACTCTTGACTGCCTGTCTGTTGTCCTCCTGCCTACACCTGAACCTGTAGAAGCTAAGGTACCATGTGAACTGTCCATCAGTGGACTCCCTAGTGAACTGCTCTGTGGACTGCTCTGCATGTTGCCTGGAGCACCACCCCTCAGGCTCATCGAGCCACTACTCATTGACGGACCTAGCATCGTCATAGATGTACCTCCGGATCCTCCTGACCCCTGCCCACTAGATCCCTGCGACTGACTCAACTGTTGCTGAGGGTCTTGCTGATCCAAATACTCTAACTCTTGTGACCTCCTAAAGGCCCTGTCCTCCTAGAACTTCACATCTCGCCTGACAACAACTTTTCTCTGTGCAGGAATGTAAATCTGAAAGGCCTTTGAGGTCTCACTGTAGCCCACAAAGATACCCTTCTCTACGGTGGGTTCTAGTTTGGTCCTTCTCTCCTTTGGTATGTAGGAGTATGTAATGCACCCAAAGATACAAAGATGACCAATATCAGGCTTCTTCCCAGAAAAATCCTCCTCGAGAGTCATGTGCCCCAAGGCATGATGTGGACTCTTGTTCTGTAAATAAATAGCTGTGTTGCAGGCCTCTGCCCACAAGAACAATGGAAACCCTTGATCATGTAACATGGCTTTAGCAGCCCCTTTGATGGATCTGTTCTTCCTCTCCACAACCTCGTTCTGCTGGGGGTTGTAAGGAACAGTGAACTCCCTCCTAATGTCTGCCTCCGCACAATAGTCAACAAACTCTCCAAGGGTGTACTCTCCCCCATTGTCTGACCTCAGGGACTTGATCTTCCGACCTCTCTGTTTCTCCACAACAGCTCTAAACTCCTGAAACTGCTTGAAGACCTCACTCTTGGTCTTCAAGAAATAAATCTAGGTCCTCCTGGAGTGATCATCAATGAATAAAACATAGTACTCATATCCACTCAAGGAAACATGAGACATCTGACCGCTCACATTGAAATGAATCAAATCAAGTATCCCAGTCGCTCTTCTGTCATTGCTAGGAAAAGGGGATTTGGCAAACTTGCCCATCGCACATCCTCTGCAAGTATCAAAGTGATCAGTACTGAAATCTGGCACACCTGTAGTGATCTCCCGTAAGGTCCTCAAGGCTCCATGATACATATGCCCCATCCTACGGTGCCAAATCTCACACGGCTCAGAACTACTAGCTCTGTTGTCGGTACTACTGCTTAATGCCAAAAGGGGCTGGAATGCCAACTTTTACACCTTTGCATAGCGTACACCTATCACTCTAGCTAAATTAGCTGGAGTGCCCCTGGGATACATCAACACCTGTCCTCCCCTGAACAGTACCTCATATCCTCTGTCTTCCAAAGCTGAGATGGATATGAGGTTCTTCCTCATCCCTGGCACATAGAGAACATCTGACACCTTCAAGGGAGGTTTGGACTCCCTATGAAATGTCAGTGTCCCCACACCAACTACTCTAACAACTCTATCATCACCGAGTACTACCTCCATACCAGTGCCACTCTCTGAAAGCTCTAAGAAGTACTCACAGACTCATGTCATGTGACATGAAGCCCCACTGTCGACATACTAGATACCTGAATATGCTCCTCTAATCAAGGGAAAATTATGCTCCCTCTGAACCTGTGTGGCAGGTCATCCTCCACTAGAGGACTCACACGCAGTGAACCCAAACTCCTCGTCAAAATGATCTGCAAAGTCCTCAACCTCTGCTGAAGCTACCTCAGTCTAGTTTTTCCCCTTCTTCTTCTTCTTCTTCGGACACACAACTGCATAGTGTCCCATCTTTTGACAATTCCAACACTTCACCTTGGAATATTCCTTCTATGTGTTACCCTATTTACCTTTACCTTTGCCTTTTCCCCCACCATTGCTTGTGGAAGCCTGCTTCTTCCCTTTGCCTTTCTTGCCTTCTGCCAACAATGCTATATCCTCATCCTGCTCAACTGGCTTGGCTGCCCCAAGCTAACCTTTCCTGATCTCTGTCTGAATGCAATCATCCCAAAACCTCTCCCATGTGGGAAGGGTCTCACGTGCACAAACCCCCTCAACAAAGTTCATCCATGAACTGGGGAGGCTATTCACTGCAATCCGCACCAACTCAGTGGGTGGAATGACCTCTCCAACTGCTGCCAACTTATCTCTCACATTAGTAACCTTTGTCAGATATCCAGTTGCGCTATCATCACCCATCTTAATGGTCTTCAGCTTCTCCTTCAGGACCATTTTCCAGTTCTCATTAGTACTCTGGTAGAGATTAGACAATGCTATCCACATCTCATGGGCATTTCTCTTTCCTCTCACATGCGGAATGCAATGGTCGTTGACTCTGTCTAGAATCAGTCTCTTACCCTTGTTGTTCTTTTTATTATAATCATCCAACTGAGCAGCATCAGTAGGTACAACAACAGGGTTCTGTGTGGTATGCACCATAATGTCCTAGACTTTTTCCTCCTCAAAGATACTCTACATTCTCTCATTCCAAACGTTGTAATTGTTATGCCCATCCAACCTATCCTCCACCCTCAATCCCAATGACATCTTGTTGTCCTAAAAATGAAAAATAACACTGTTGTAGTAAGGATAAAACTGTTGTTTGTGAAAAATCAGCTTGCTGGAATTTTCTAAGTGAAAGATCAGCAGGCTGTAATTTTCCTCCTCACTGTCCCAAACTGCACTTCAGCACTCAAGCTCTGATACCATGTAAAAATTTCTCATTTCCCACCCTGGTTTTCAGTTTCACCTTATTTCTCCAAAATAGTTAAATGCCCTTTCCCATATCCATACATTCAACAACTGGAAAATAAATTTTGTTGAAAACAGAAATTCTGGAAATATTATAGAATGCTAGAAAATGCAGAAATAAAAATTAGCACATGCAAACAGCCACTCAACACATTCAAACATAGTGATTTTTGTTCAAGGTGACCCTGGAAAAACCCCCTACAACTCTTGGGGAAAACCAGTTCGAAAGCTCCTTCTTATTTATGGAAAATGCTTTTTATAGTGAGAGAAATATTCAACAAAAAATCAGCAAGCAAACTTTACAACTTATCTTGTTTTCCATGCCTCACAGCCAACTGGAAAAACTTGAAAATAGCAAAACAGAATAGCAATAAATGTTGCACAGCCTCCTCGATTTTTGTGCCCAAATTTCAGCCTTAAATGTTGTTGTACGGACTTCCTAGAAAAGTGTGCAAGATGCCATAAATTTTGTTGTATGATTTCCTCGATTTCTGTGCAGAAAAATAGCAGTACAGCTGTACGGTTCTTCCTAGAAATGTGTGCCAAGGTACAACCACTTTCTATACAGATTTCTGCTCCTCAATTTCTGTGCACTTTCTGTACGGATTTCTAGAAAATCATGCCCAATATCTGCCTTTCACTATATGCTAACTCAGCTGTACGGACTTGCTAAAATGTTGCCTTGGAATGTGTGCCAAGTTGCTGCCTCCTTCTCCTCCCTATCTAGAAATCTCACTTGCTCTCTTGCTCTCTTGCTCTCCTTCTCTCAATCTGCTCATGAAAGAATGAATGACCTTTTCCTCATTTCCCACCTTTAATCTAACCCTAAGTGACTTTTGGGGAATCCCTAAATCCAATGGTTGAAATAGATTGAGATCTAGGGATGAGATTAAATGCTCATTTAAATCTCACTTTCTATTTTTTAATTCACCCCACTTTAATAAATACCCACTTAGTCATTTATGTCCAAATTCACTTTTCCTTTCTAATTTTACATTGACTTTATTCAAGTCACTTTAAAATTAGAATTTAGTAACTTTATCACTTAAAGTCACTTTTAAATTAGATTTGACTTTATAAAAATTATAAAGTCATTTTAGGAGAAAAATTAAATTCTTTTGGACACTTTTCCCTAGGCCGAAGATCAAAGCCTTAAGGAACCACCTCTCCTCCAGTACCAGATTTCAACATGTCTTGCAATGGTGTTTTTGGCAATAGGCTTGTTTGAGCTAGAAGTAAAGCTAATATGCTATATGTTTCTTTCACCCTACAATATTATTATGTGCTTGTGTTTGCGAGAGAAGGAAGTCTAGCATGTGTTAGATTTCATTCACATTGCAATGTTGTTATTGGAGACATGTTTGTGTTTGAGATATAAGTACAAATAGCATGTTAGATCTAATTCACCTTGCTATATTGTTATTTGAAATGTGCTTATGTTTGTTGTTATCGGGAAATCTAGTGTCTATGCAGAGATGTTAGTCCCAGTAAGATGGGTAGCTATCTTAGAAACAAACATATTAAAGTTAATTTCATTTTCCTTTATGAGAAGTAGATAGGAGAGGAGCAAAGAATACCAACGTCAATATTTTGCTCGGTTCCTTGCTTATTCCTCCTCCTCTCTGATAGGTTTTTGCTACTCCTTCCTTGACCACTCCACTTCAAAGAGTACCTATAAAGTTAAAGTAGCATAATACCTTCAAAGTGCAGATATCTACAATCATAAACAATATAGGACTAGATATATATTGACCACATAAATGCATATATCATCAAACATACAAGAATGTGGAGGAAAACTTGAATAGTTTTATTGATATAAAGATTAGAAGAGAGGATTACAACCCATTGATCTGACCCAGCATCATCCTCCCAGCATGAAAGCCCTTCTTCACCTCATGAAAAGCTTAGCTCACCCAACACTATGATCTTCCACCAGGAAACCAACAACACTTCCTTACAAGATACAAGATTCTAGCCTCTGGATCTCTGGGATGAGGGATCCATATATAGATGATTGCAGGGGGGTGAGTCAGCTTTTGGGATTTTGATTAGTGTCTTCTCTCTGATAGTTATTGATTCCACTTGGAGATTGATGTTCTCTTACTCATCCCTGGGCGAATTCAAAGAGGCAAGTGTCACAGGAGAGGTTTCTGGAAGATTCCATGATCATCCACCTTACAAACTCTATGCCATTTTGTCTACTCTCGCCCATCGCACCCTACAGAAGGGGTTTCTAGTATGCATGACACTTTTTGCACTAAGCAGGTGAGATGCATCACATCCTTAGCACTGGGCACTCTATATGGTCCAACTTTGACCAGTTCTGAGCAGTTTTTTGTAGAGAACTTCTAGGAGATGACGTAATCAACTGACCTTGTTCCTTTAGGGCATGAAACAACATTTTTTAGGGAATTAGAAGCCCTTGGTTTATGGACATATATGATTGGGGTTGAAGTGCCCAAATATGTCTATAACAGTTGTCCCCTAAAGCATGAGGTCAAAAATCTTTCGATGTTGGGTGAAATGCTTTATCAAGAGGATCCGAGGTTTTTCGAACTGGAAGGCGACCTATAATAAGATACAATATAATACATTATCTTCATAACATTTTCATGATTTAGCTGAGGCGAGCATTCCCATGCTCAGCTTTATAAATTCATTTTCATGTACATAGGATAGACAACCATCTGTTTGACAGACTGATGATTCTGGTAGAGCCATCATCCTTTGATTCAGATGATCATCTGTGCAGCAATGATGTACATTTGATGTCTTTATTTTCATGAATATATTGCAGCCCGGATGGATGAAACTAGATCTGAGGTCTTCAAGCTCATCCAATCTTCATCCGAAGTACAAGTTTATCTATGCGAAAAATGTTCTAGAGTCGAACATGGAAAGACATCGCCATTTATGTAAACCTGTCACTGGAAGTGAGATACTTGCCATTGAGGCATGCAAGCTTCAAAGTACTGAAAGGGTTGTTCCTAGGTTGACTTCTTAGATAATGAGCTGTCGTCGATAAGAAGTAACCAATTGTAGGAGGGCCTTAATGAATCCCACATTTATGACATGGAATGGAGCAAATGATTTTGTGGAGGTGAAAGTGATCTGTTGATATAGGGTTCAGGGTTGTGGTCACGAAAGGATGAAGCGTGAAGGTATTGTAGCAGATGAGACACAAGATGGGTTGCTGAATTCTCTGATCGACTTCTCTTGAACATATCGGCGACACTAAAATATATTGGTAGCGTTAACCCAAATATGGATGGTATGGTGGACCAATGGTAATATGACCGGTGAATAGAATAACCCAACCCGACTCAATCACGGTGATGGAGTGAACGTGTCATTTTCAAGAGCGACTCGCTACCAATAAAGTTTCTTCAATTTTTCTTCCCAATTTTCCCCAGTCATTGTTGACTAGTACCTCTTTATTTTTATCAAGTTTGAGGAGGATAACATATGCTTGTTCTATAATTTGCCTTTTGGGCAAACCCGTCGCTATGTTTTAACGAGCCTAGCGACAGTGAAACTCGTTCTTATCTCTATGGACAAGTTTGTCGCTATTGGTTTTAACAAGTTTAATGACAAAGACAACTCGGTCCTTTTTCAATTTTAGAGAGTCTGAAAAGGGACAGAAAGGAAACTCCAGTAATACTTTTTCATCATATAATCCCTTAAGTCCGAAAAAGTTTAAAATAATACAAAAGGGATGAATTTTCAATAGTTTTAACGAGTCGAACAAGACAAGCGCTAGATATTTTTGTGTAATAATCCCTCAGGTCCAAAAATATTAAAATCTAGAGGAGGGATAACACTCCCAGTAGCTTTAATGAGTTGGAGAGGCCAACTGCACGACAATCTTTTCACATTTTACGAGTCAGATGAAAAGAGCTTAAAGAAGACTTGTCTTTGAGGAACGAGTGATATTTTCGGGTAGCTGCTAATTCCAGGTAAGGTTTGGAATTTTCCAATCACGGAAGTGTCACAAGGATGGCTAACAGAATCACTCTTCACAATTGTTCCTTAAAAGGGTAAACAATCAAATGGAGCATATGATCAGCCAAACAGAGTGGAGGCAATTGCAAGAACACGACCAGGGCTAAGAAGCTGATGATAATGCATTCGCAATGTTTATTTATCGAAGGTTGGTTCATTTTTTAATGAGCTTAAACTCTTGGGGGAACGATTGCTCATTGCTTAGGTTTAATTTTTAACGAGCTTGAAATTTGCATAAAAACTGCTCGTGCCAGTCGTATAATAAGGATGTCTCATCGATAGGTTCAATTTTTAAGGAGCTTGCACCATTCGAAACTTTTCTCGGAATCCTTTCTTTATGAAAATCAGGAACGACCAATCCTAGAAGTTTAAAAGGTTGAGAATCTACACACTAAGAAAATAAATGGTCTCTCTTCACGTGCATGCAAAAAGGTTTGCATGCCCCCAGGTATAGTGAAGTAGATTTTCCAGGTTACGCTTCAATTTGCAGACAAAACATCTGTTCTATCGGGAAAGGCCTACATTCTAACAGAGGTATCTTATTCCAGTATAATCCCACCTTCCTATACAGACGGGTGTCAGACTAGTCATATATCCTTCGTGGAAACCTACCCTATACCCAGAGTTTCCCTACTGAAGCAGACCAGGGTGCATGCCCCCTGGGTTTTAGACATGACCACCAAATTACCCGCATTCTTCAGGTGGATAGACTAAAGATTGACGAGACATTCCTTGCATGAAAATACTAGTTAGGGATGGCATTTGGCTATTAGATATGTGTGAGCCGGGGAATGAAAGTTGGTCTACGAGCTGGACCACTCGACCTTCATGCGGAAAACACATTACTTGAAAGAGTGAGGAGACAATGGCTCCCATGCTATAAATATAGTTGCACCCAAGGATCTGATTATAATCTAAAGTTCCTTGGGCTACCATTACATTCAGATACACGGTTTTCCCTCTCAAAATTATAGGAAAACTTGGAAGGATCCCTAACGGTCGACTGGTTCCTTTGTTGAAGCCTATTAGATTTCGCATCTCAGGCAGAAGCGATGGTTAACCAAGCGCTTTCCAAGAAGTTGAGGAAAGGATACTCACAAAAGCCCCCTCATATAGGATGGTACCAACCATGACCATTCTGTAAGCTTGTACGGTGATTCAGAATGGTACACTAGACGGTAAACGGGGTCTGCCTAGAAATCGAAGGAAACGACTAGGTTTCTTGGAGGTGGGACCAAATAAATAGCCAGATATGACCCTCATGAACTTCCTTCTTACGGTAAAGGAACGGGTAGATTGCCCCCATGTTCATTGGAGTATGTGTTTATGAAAAGAATTTGAACGGTGTCGTTCTCATTCTCTTCGGTGACTGTATCATTTGAAGATGAACCTTCCGAGGACAAGACCGGGTCGAATGTCACCTCAACCTTTTGACTTTCGTCTGGTATGGATTTAGATGGTTTATCTTCAATGATAGATGCTTTGAATGACCACAAATTTGTGTCGGTCATATTTTCAACTAGCGATGGACTCAGCAAGAGTTTCTTGTACCTAGGAGGAAGCTGCAGCGGTGAAGCAGGATGGTTATGCAAGAATTTTTTAGCTTCGTCCAGGAAGGGACAACGATGGACAGCATGATCACCTTCACATAGTTTGCAAGTAAATTTACATTTTCCTCTCTGTCCAGAGACTTCCGTTTCACGAGTTGACAGTGTACTCTCAACATGATCGTCAGAGGTTGATGACACCTAATTATGCAAACGAGGAGACCAGTCCCTTAAGATCCAAGGGATGTAAGGACAATATTAATGATAGTGGTCTCCTTTGCAAATGACACGTGGAGATTTAGGTTTGGACAATGCAGTGTGTGGATTTTCACTAGATGATGCATGGTTTCCCTTTTTCGCCTTTGGCTCCTTCTTCTTTTTCTCCTTCCTTTTCTTCTTCTTCTGAGTTACTTGGTTTTTAGATTTACCAACTTCACCAAGAGAAGAGGAAGGAGGGGAGGGAGAATCGAGTGAAGTAGAAGGTTGGGGGTTAACTCTAGTATCATCTATTTACTGACTCGATTGCTCAGGAATTGCAGTGGTTTGAACGACAGAGGTCGAGAAGAGCCATATTGGCAAGCCGATTGTCAGTCCTAGGAGGGACAAGGTGGCCATATGAGGTGCACCAACATTTCCCCAAGAGGAGAAAGGACTAGGATTTCCCTCAAGGAGAAATCCTTCGTTGGTGGACTCCATTTTTCTCAACCTAAGACCAATGAGGGAACAGTGATGTTATTTCGATTAAAATAAATTTTAGACGCTTTGAAACAACTTTCTTTTTCAATTTTTAGGAGTCGAGAAAAAGATAAAGATGGCTCTAGTCGCCTTCGATTTTTAATGAGCCTAATGTGACAAGTGCTCAAATGGATCTTCTCCTTTAAGGAGTCTAAAAAGGAATGAAAGAAACTACTCTGGAAATCTAGACAGAGGGATTACCAAACCAATCGCAAAGCTGTAGAATACTTTTTATGGTATGCCTGTCAATCTTCCCGAATGTTGTGTTCAGTGCATCGCAATCGATAGGGCGGCAGACACAGCTTCCTAAGGATAAAGGATATAGCCTATTGTAGTCTCCCAATATATACTCAATAGTAAATGGGAGCACAAGTTTTTACTGGTACTTGTCGTCTCAAAGAGGAGGAATCACCCAATCTATGATGAAAGTGATAGTTACCAAGCTTTACGATGCTAGAATACATCTCTAGCCTAGACTTCTAAATGTTGTGCGTTGGGTTCCAAATCGTTTTTATGTTCATTGAATTTATATAACAATTGATCTTTCTTAAGAATTTTGCCTTTTAGGTTCACCACGTGATGTAGATATACAATTCCTAAAATGAAATCTAAGATGATAAACAATCGTTTAATCTTCTTTTTGCAATGAAAATAGCTACTAAGGAAAGAGAAGTGGGATTCTTTCAACTAAGAGCAGAGAGCACACTCTAGATGCACTGTCCTAAATCAAAATCAACAAGAAGTCTAAACGCAAATGCACATGCATGTATTTGTTTCCGCTTTCTTAATGTGTGAATGACAAAAAGAATGCTAAGTACAAATTTGAATCATTTCAAGCGACAATACTAACGATTTTCTCTTCAAAAGACGAAAGGAAGATAATGACCACAATTTGCGATTTTGAATTGAAAACTGCTTTTGACACTTAAAAAACTACTAATTCAAATCAAATACAAAAGTAACAATGTAATCGACCATCAATAACAATAGAATTCTTTTCTTCGAATGAAAATGACACTTGCGACACTTCCAAATCAAAAGATGACAGTTTGATTACACTACTTCTTTGCAAAGGAGAACTGTAAATGGTGAACAATACATAAAAAAAAATTACAGTTCCTTATACTTTGGAGGCTGAATCATGCAAAGGAAGGGAGTTTCCACAGAGGTATATTGATCACAGACAACAAAACTCCTGAATAAAGCTGAAGAGAGTGAACAAAAAACCAAAATCTGGAAGCAGAAAAGGTCTTATGTAATCATTGCACCTGTAACACATGGAAAGAGCGATGCATCTTACCTACTCCACATCAGAAGTGTGATGCATCTAGATTCCCAAGAGGAGAAGATGCGATGGTCTAGGGACAAGACTTAAATTTGGTTTTGGGTCATAGTTTGCAGCTTAGTTTAGGGATTTAGGCCGAGCTAATGATAGTCAGTAGATGCAAATCACAGGGGATGATCTAATGAGCCTACTTGAACCACCACCAGGGAAGTTAGGATGTTTGAAAATAAATTGTTTAGTTTATAAACAAAACCCGGAGATAGAATGAAGTAGCATTGATCTACTTTGCACTTGCATGGAAAATGTAGTTCAAAGGCTAGCTGGCTTGACTTCAAGCTCTGTCTATAAGTTTATAAAGCAAACAAATATATACAAGCAAACAAGCTATTCGCTCCCCAATGGAGTCACCATTTTGTTCTCGGGAAATCTAGTGTCTATGCAAAGCTACTAGTCCCACTAATATGGGTAGCTATCTTAGAAACAAACAAATTAAAGTTACTTTCATTTTCCTTTACGAGAAGTAGATATGAGAGGAGCAAAGAATACCAACCTCAATCTTTTGCTTGGTTCCTTGCTTGTTCCTCCTCCTCTCTGACAGGTTTTTGCCGCTCCTTCCTTGACCACTCCACTTCAAAGAGTACCTGTAAAGTTAAAGCAGCATAATACCTTCAAAGTGTAGATATCTACAATCATAAACAATATAGGACCAAATATATATTTACCACACAAATGCATATATCATCAAACATACAAGAATGTGGAGGAAAACTTGAATAGCTTTATTCATATAAAGATTAGAAGAGAGGATTACAACCCATTGATCTGATCTAGCATCATCCTCCCAGCATGAAAGCCCTTCTTAACCTCATGAAAAGCTTAGATCACCCAACACTATGATCTTCCACCAAGAAACCAACAGCACTTCCTTACATGATACAAGATTCCAACCTCTGGATCTCTGTGATGAGGGATCCATATATAGATGATTGTAGGGGGTGAGTCAGCTTCTGGGATTTTGATTAGTGTCTTCTCTCTGATAGTTCTTGATTCGACTTGGAGATTGATGTTCTCTTACTCATCCCTGGGAAAATTCAGAGAGGCAAGTGTCACAGGAGAAGTTGATGGAAGATTCCATGATTATCCACCTTGTAAACTATCTCTGCCATTTGTCTACTCTCACCCATTGCACCCTACAGAAGGGGTTTCCATTATGCATCACACTTTTTGCACTGAGAAGGAGAGATGCATCGTACCCTTAGCACTGGGCACTCTGTATGGTCCAGCTTTGACTAGTTCTGAGCAGTTTTCTGTGGAGAACTACTAGGAGATGATGTAATTAGCTGACCTTGTTCCTTTAAGGCATGAAACAACACTTTTAGGGACTTAGAAGCCCTTGGTTTATGGACATATGTGATTAGGGTTGCAGTGCCCAAATATATCTATAACATTTGTGATAGAAGAAAATATAGCATGAGATAAATTTCTTTTATCCTACAATATTGGTTTTGGAAATATGTTTGTGGAAGGAATTATAACATGCACTAAATTTATTTTGTGATGCACTATTGGTGTTAGAAATGTACTTGTGTTTGTACTAAAATAATATATAGTATGAAATAGATTTCTTTCGCAATGCAATATGGTTGTTGGCAACGTGCTTGTATTTGTGTTAGAATGAAATATAACTTGCATTGGATTTCTTTTTCAATGCAATATTGTTGGAAATGTACTTGTGTTTGTGCTAGAAGGAATTTTGTCATGCATTGGATTTCGTTTGCCCTACAATGTTATTGTTGGCAATGTGCTTGTGTTTATGCTAGAAGTAAATCAAGCGTATGCTAGATATCTTCCACCCTGCAATGTTGTTTTTGACAACGTGATTGTGTTTGTGCTAGAAGAAACTCTAGAATGTGTAAGATTTCTTTTACTTTACAATGTTTTTGTGAGTAATATGCTTCTATTTATGCTATAAGTAAATTTAGCGTGTGGTGGATATCGTTCACCTTATAATATTGTTATTGGCAACGTGCTTGTGTTTGTGATAGAAGGAAATGTAGCATGTGCTAGATTTATTTGACCATCTAATTTTGCT
Organism: Pinus taeda; assembly: GCA_000404065.3. Classification (NCBI taxonomy): domain Eukaryota; kingdom Viridiplantae; phylum Streptophyta; class Pinopsida; order Pinales; family Pinaceae; genus Pinus; species Pinus taeda. Next base: position 180,246 of record APFE031630809.1, read on the forward strand.
TCTAGCAATATGCTTATTTTTGTAGTAGAAGTAATGACATTGATTGTTAGCTTTCATTTGAGGTGCAATGTTGTTGTTCAAAATGGGCTTTTACTTGTGATAAAAGGAAATCTAGCACATTATATTTCCTTCATAATGCAATGTTGTTATTAGAAATATGTTTGCCATTATGCTAGAATGAAGGTTAGAATGTGTTAAATTTCCTTCATCTTGCAGTTGAAAATGTGTTTGTGATAGAAGTAAATCTTGCATGCATTATTTTTTTTTTCACAATGCAAAATGATTGTTGGAAATGTGCTTGTATTTGTGTTAGAAGGAGTTATAGAATGCACGAGATCTTTGTTCTTGTGCCGAAAGGAAAACTATCAAGATTTCACCCTCACCAAGGTTAGTGCTCTAATATTGTTCTTGGCAGTGCATTGTGATTATGCAAGAAGGATACGTAGTGATTAATAACTTTCTTCTAGACACCATTACACTTATGCAACCAATACTCTAGGAGTAACATTGCTTAAATAATCACAATGGTTAGAGTTATAACTGTTGATGTGCCTTTTTATTGAATTTGGAACAATTTATGAAGATCAATGATAGTGTAAAATAATTGTACATAAATATATGTTGGCACTAGATTTGTGCTTGAGTTGGAAGGAAAGATAACAATATAGCTTTCCTTTTGGCACAAACACAATAATTGAATCATAATTATTTGATCCATGGAGAATAATGTGAGCTTTGTACAATTTTGAAGTTTATGAATAAATGTCTTATTGAGGTATACTATATTTTTCTTCCAATGCAATTTCTTTGCTTTTAGAGTAAAAATGAGAATTATCTAGTATTTACAGTACCAAAACTTTTATTTGGAAGAAATCCTCTAGTTTGGCTTTCGATTATCAAGTTCAAACATCAAACATCTTCACTAAGTGAAATATAAATATAATTTCTCCTTCTCATGGGGATTTCAGACATGTTATGAAGCCTCGACCTTGGAATTTCTTATATTTTCCAAAGGAATGTTTTGGTTCTTCAAATTCTACAAATTTCTTATGATCGTTATTCATACACATGCATTAAGACTGCAAGTGTCATTTCTAAAGTTAAATAGGAAATTGACGGTTTGATATGAGGTTATATTTTTCGTTCTATGATACTATCTACATCTCTAATTGCTCAGTCTTCATATATATATTTTTTGTGTAATTTGTATGTAAAGTAATTTTTGGTAGTTGGCACTAGATGGTGGGAAACAATGTTTCATTACATATAATATGACTACCATACTATTTAAATTATTGCATCTATATTACTTTTTTGTAAGTTGTTTTTTTGCGAAAATATAAAGTCACACTTTACATTGTTCAACCTTTTAATTACATGTTATGATTTAATTTTTGTTAAAGAATTGATACAAGCTACAATTGAATATACTTTTGGCAAAGGGGGACTATGTTGATCTCCTTATTAATGATCAGGTCATCGGGCTAGGAAGGTTCAAATCTGTATAGTCTACAACTTATTATGTCAGAGAAAGGGTTAATGCAAGTTATGTTACAATTTTGATAATTGGTATCACCCAACCACATTTGATTGATGAAGATGTTAATGAAGGGGACATACATCCATGGAAGATCATAGATTTGAGACACAACATAGGTAAATCGAAATATTGAGGCACGTATTAAATCTTATTGATAGTATAGTAAATGTTTTATTGGGTAAATACTTACCTTATTTACATTCATTTATAGGTGCAAATGTTTCATCTACATTTTCTATTGGAGACAAGGTAGATCTTCTGCAACATGGATTGAAGTTGGATGAGGGCTCCATATTCAATAAAAAGCTTGGGCATAAAGTGCATAGAATTATGGTAAATAAAGGATGCATAGTGGTTAAAATTGAGAAGGTGTTAAAACATGATGCTCCTCTACCACATCCAACAGGGTCTGAGCATACATTAGGGGGTGCATTGGAATTTTATGAGATTTGGCTAGAATCAGGTTTGGAGCCTCACTGTCATGATCATGCCATAAATATTCCCCAAGATAGGGCTAGATTAATATGTACAAAGGTTTCTCTTACACATGAATGCATTGGAACAAACATGTGCATTGCCAAAGGAATGCTAGTTAATTTCTATGACGGGCACATTGTTGAGGGTGAAACACAAAGTGTAATGGAATTTGGTGTTTTTTTGGAAGAGATAGATGGAAAATGTGAGACATAAAGAATTGGGGATAATTCTATATACGGTTTGTTTATATGGCAAATAAATAAGTTGGTGGACAACAAAGATGTGATATTAAGGGCCAAGGAAAAGTTCAAGGAGCCACCCAAGGAAATGGTGATATGGGATGTTATAGAGGACACGAATCCCTTATACAAATGGGATGTGTATCTTTGTAATGAAAAATATAGAAACGCAATTGATATGCATGTAACAAGGCCATATAAAAGGATTAAATGAGTTATGGCTACAAAAAAATTTGCAAAATATCAAACACAAATAGATGAAGTGAAAGCAATTCGACTTTTGGCAGTAGGTGTATGTTGTAGAAAAGAGTGTCTTCAACATGTGGATAGGAAGGCCATTACAGGTGCTAGGACGGGTATGAGACAAATAAATAAAAATGGTATTAGGGAATTTGTCTTGAGTTCACTCATGTCAAATGTAGTCATGTGAAAGATCCATAGCCATGTCCTACCATCTATTGATAGAAATCTAAAGGACATGATATTTAATGGGAATATTATTTGTAAGAAAGCTTGGTATAAGATACATAAGATTCCTCAAAGCACATTCTATGACTACCAACATTATTTCCAACATGGATAGATCAAATTTATTCATGGTAACACACACATGCAAAGCACGAGCTCACATAAAGGCATCCATAGAAATATTGCACAAAATTGTAATGGATAATTCAGAATTTTCACCAAACCAAACATGTCAAGTTGAAGAAGATGGAACATATTCTCCTTTAAGATTGTTTCCTTTGACTTACACACAAAATTCTTTGTTAAAAGATATCAATGAGGCTCTTCAAAAGCTCAATTACCCATCAATATCACAGTCAACAATGAGGAAGATCTGGAATACTAAGTTTCAAGATGTGGCATTTTCAAAGAACACCAACTTCATTAAATGCAGTGAATGCATTGTGTTGAAAGCACAAATGAAGTCAGAAACTACAAAAGAGTTGGAAGAAAAGGCACGAGGCCGGTTGAACAAACATAACAAGATTGTTACGTATGGAAGATAATGCTACTATGTCCACATAATTATGTTAGAGAGGTTTCCAAAGGAGTGTTTGAGCATTATCCATGACAAAATGGACGAAACAAAGACTTCACTCCTAAGGCTACGTGTCAAATCAAAATCTATTGTAGGAACAAATTTAAGTTTGTCATTGAAAGGTATGCTTACATATGGGCATAAGATAAGAGGTTTTGGTCATTTCTCCTTACATTTGTATATATGGGATCACAATTTACTATTACATCCCTTGTAAAGTGCTTAAGCGACCTTGAAGACCCACAAATGGATATGTATGGTGATATACTTTATGAAAGTGAAAGTTCAACAAACCCACTTACCAATGCATTACTTGACACCTTTATTTACTCAAAATTTCAAGTGTGCAAGGATGATTTTATATCTCATGGAAGATCAAAACGTCAAAATCCTGATTTTAAACCTCTTCCTCGACATTTGTTGTTACAATTGGACAATGCAACAAGTGATAATAAGAATCGCTATCTTTTCATGTTTCTATCACCTTTAACTGCACTTGGTGCCTTCATCACTATTGAGGTTGGGTTCTTCCATGTGGGACACACCCATGAATACATAGATGGAACCTACAGAAGAATGTCTTCCAACCTAAAAAGTAAAGATATATATTCTTAACCTGAAATGATGGATACATATCGAATGATTGAAGAAAATTGATTGTTTCCACCTATACTTATTGACAAGTTCATGACTTCAAAAGTCTCCTTAATGGATACATCAGGGAGGAAAAAAATGCACTAGTTGGACATCTTAATGTCAAATACTTCCAGTTTCTTGTACTCAATGATGTTTCAATACTAAGGTACAAAGAATCAATTAGAGATACTAAGTGGTCAGAACAAGTTGAGTTATGGAGATGATGAAGGTCAACCTATAATTCCCACAAGGAAGACATCTTTCTAAGCTTCCAAACAGAATGATGTATACTTAAAATTACTAAAGGGATAACATCATACATAAAAATGTGGAAAGACACTATCGAGAACGAGGATTCACCAACTCTTACAGAGGAATGAAAAAATAAAGTAGTGTATTGGGAAAGAGTAATTGATACATTAGATGGAATCTATAATGATCATAGAATAATAGATGGAAGTGATTCATCTTCTTAGGATTTCTAGACCAAGAAGGCAAAGCGTTGATGTTGATTGTAATGCACTCCACGTAATCTCAAGAATTATGGATGGAGATTTTGATAATGTGATAGATGCACCAATATATGTTGGATCCAAATGAAACAAGCCAAAGCCAATATTCAATCCGATGATTGATGTTGAGAAAGGAAGGATGTTGCTAGTTATATCAAAAAATGAGGATGCAGGAGAGTCGATTTTGGTGGAAAAATCCATCTCAAATATCTTTAGGCATAATGAAATTGGGAATCTTCATGTAAAGGTTGACTAGTGGAAGACTATCTCAGGGAAATACAATGGAATTTTTTTAGAGCAATATTGGATACCAAATCTTGATGACACATAACTTGGTTCTATTCTAATGAATACCATAGTGTGGGCATGGATGCCAAAGAAAGAACATTGCAAGAACTAATATCTTAACATTAGGTTTATATGATTCATGAATGTAATTTTTTTTTGAAAGATCTACTAATATACATTCAGACACACTTTTCAATATTTGTTGTATATAAAATATTATCTTCATATTATTTTTGGAGTTTTATATTATTTAATATTTCAATGTAATCATATGTTTATACAAGTTACGTGACATTTCCTTAAAATGTTTCAGTTTCTATAAAATATTTAAGTTTTCAAAGCTTTATTTGACCAACATGACTTTTCACCATATCAAATATGCATAATCAAATTCAATAATACACTTAAAAACATCTTCTACACTTGGTCTATTAAAATAATAGTGGGGTACCTAATTAGTATTGTATTTAATATAAAACATTTAAACACTTAATGAATAGATGCTAGACACTTGTAATAATGTTTGAGGTGATTTTTCCTTAATATTCCTTATTATAATTGATATAAATCAAATTTGCTATTTTGTTGCACTCTAATTTATAAAAAAATTATTTTGATCATTGAACAACACAACTAGACTTAAAAAAGGTTTCCTCTTATAGATTTTGAAGTGGTTCCAACATTGTACTATTATAATAAATTTGTACTCAACTTAGGAAGAGTAGTTAGTGCCAATTTATAATGGTTAATAATAGTAAGAAAAACAATATTAGTATATTGTTAAAAGACTTTATAGGTAAGATTTTTTTTACAAAATCTATTATTCATGACTCAAATTTAATACGTAAATATAAATATTAATGATAATAGAAATAATGTAAGGAATCTAAGTTTTAGATGAATGTTAATATGTTTTTTTCAATACAATATCCTTAAACACTACTCGAATAAAAACTAAACCTTTGTAATAAATAATTTAGTCAATTTCCCCGAATGCGGGTGACTGACACGGAAATCAACATGACAGGACTGGGATGGGGCGAGGCAGCTCGACACCTACCCATCCTATACGAGGTGTTAAATAAGGATGAAGGGAAGAGTGCCTTGCATGCGTGTCATTACACTCCCCCGTCAAGTGGTTCAGGCTCATTCTATGCGTCCTCTGTAATGGATACCCCCTCCGCACGCTGCTACCCACAAGAGATGATGGCGATCATCAATGTAGCAGTTATGAATGGGGTTTTTAGAGAAAGGTCTGGCGAACTTAAGGATTGGCACTGCCCTGTGTCTGGGTTGAAGCATTATGAGTTGGTGCTCTGGGCTCATCCCCTTGCCTCTGTTCAATTTCTAGTTCTTTCAGTTGGCTCTGGGCCTTTGATGAGAACGTTGTGTTGGGCCTTCAAAGGGAAGCTCCATAGGCTTATCTCTTTCCATTGGAGCGTTCTGGGTTTCAATCTGGAGGTTCTTGTGTCAGTTCATCATTTCTGGGACTCTGTTCGGGCTTTTGGCCTTGGTGGGTGGCTTCTGAGCATTTCATTCATAGTTTCTGCCCCCCTGTTCATCCGTCTTGTCTTTTGCCTGGTCTTTGAATTGGGAGGGTGGGAAATTGGGAAGGACAAGTCAAAGGTGGCTGGCATACTCCCGATTGCGCCTCGCATTCGAGAGTTCTCTCCTGGGTCTTCACGTCTCTGTTGGTCCACTCGACGTTGGTTGGATCTTGGTTCCATTGCGCAGCTTGTTTGCAATTTTTCTTCCACCCCTTCTTCAATGGCTCATCTTCGTCAGAGAATGGGATGCCATAGAGGCCAACCCCGGCACATTCTAACTGACTTTACTTTGGATTCGCGTGCTCCCACCAGTGAACTGTTCAGGGTCGTTATCCAGGTACTCGTAGCGGACGAGGGTGGTGTCACGCCTCTAGTCAACCCCGTGGGCCTCCATCCTCGACAGGCTCTGCCATTTTTTCCTTCAATAGCTCTCTGCACCAGCCTCGGATAACCGCCCACATATCCGTGGTCTTCTATGACACAACTGAGGTGGAGGGCTCAAACTCTCATACGGGAGGCTCCGGGGCAGTTGCTGGTCCTCCTCCTGCGATTCATCTTGGAATTGGAATGGCACCTCAGCATGTTCGGGTTGACCTAGGTGGCGGCACTCAGGATACAAAGATGTTTCCTGTAGATCTCGGACCTTCAGATCAGTTCGTCGCTCCTGTTGTAGATGAGCCAGAATTCGGTTGGTGCCGAATTGTGGACGAACCTCCTACTGATTAGCCTGCTCTTGCCGACATTGCTCTATTTTTTTGGTTATGTTTTGGCTTACCTCGGACAATTTCACTATGTTAGCTAGGTTGTGGACTTTCTCTGTTTCTGCTGTATGGGTCTCTATGATGTGGGTTCTGCACTTGGCTTCGTGTTTTTTTTTTGGGAATTATGGCTCTTATCAGAGCAGTGAACTAACTTTGGTCATTATGTAAATATTTTTCCTCTTTTTAATAGATTAATCTTACTCAAAAAAAATAAATAAATAAATAAATTAATAATAATAAATAATAATAATAATAATAATAATTTAGTCTATTTTCTCTCTTTCCTCTTGTATTTAAAAATAATCAAATTGTACTACTTTGTTACTATTCTAATTCATGATTGATATTAATCATTAAAATGATTAGTAATTGAGTTGAGCTCATTCTACAACCCAGTATGAGGAGATGTGTAAGTTTGTTTGTCTGTCTGTGCCTGTTTAAAATAAAAATTATTTTCCAAGTAGAAAAATAAAAAAATGAATATGCTGTAAAGTAATTAGAAGAAAAAAATGTGTGAATTATATGTTTAAATGTTATACTTTTCAAAAATATTTCTGTTAGAGATTCAAATAAACTAGTTGAAGATCTATGTTAACTAATTTATGTCAATATCAACTTCATATTATAATTATATATATATATATATATATATATATATATATAATATAAAGTTTTTATGGTTAAAATTTGTATTGGTCTTAGTTATCTCTATTTAACATTAAAAAATATAGTTTCAACAATGAAAAATAACACATTGTATATATTGTATTTTGCAACCTAAAAATGTTTGCACGTGAAGAAATTTGATCCCTACATTCGTACTTAAGATGGATCTATGTTGGTATATATTGGACACATTACTATGACCATTTGTCATTAAATAATTTTATACTTAATATATATCTTGAATATTAATATATAATTCATTAAGTAAGCCTCAGTCAACTTATTTTTTAACACAAAAGTATAAATAATAAATAAAAATAAATTATGCTACTACTTGCATTCAACATTTAATTTGGTCCTAAAAAAATATTTTCTCCTCAACTCTAAAATGGTTCAAACTTCCTACAATAGTATGAAATGATGGTGGTGATAATGACGATTATCATCCACTAAGAACAAATATGGTATATAAGAAGACAAAAAGATATTACCCAAAATTATTTCAAATTTTATTGTTATGCTCAAAAAGCATTAAAAGAAGCGTTTCAAGCTCATCATAATTTTGTTTAGTGAAAAGATCAAGAAGGTTGGTAGTGTCACAAATATTTTGAAATTTAAATCCAATATGAGTATAAACTCGATGATCTATGAGATTTTTTAAATATTCAACGATATTACTAGCGTTGCAAAGGTGATAGACTTTTAAATTCTGCAACATTTTGTTAGTAGTAATTGTCAGTTAACAGATACATGATATTTACTATATCGGATTATAATTAAATGGGCTAATAATAGTAAAATACACATCATTATTTTCATAAAATAATCTTAACTAACATATATTTTAATACAAACCATAAAAATATTACAATAGAAAATGTAAGGAATCCAAGATTAAGACATGAAAGATTTGCTTTTGCAAGTTTATATGAATTTGTTTAATAAAGTTTATCATGATAATTTTTTCACAAAAAATGATGAATATCTACATTAAAATTAGTGAACTAAGTGAATTTCTAATTCCCCATTTTGAAGAAACTCAATCTAGTTAAAGCTATATATTCTAGATCCACTGAATATTTCCAAATTGAATGAAATATGTGTTATAAGCAAGGTCATCTCATGGACCAATGTTGAACCTTGCATCCAACAACTCATCGATGGCATTTGAAGAAGGTAGAGAGAGATTTTGACAAATATGGAAAAGATGATTCCATAATTGATGTGGGTCAATATGATTGACAAGATGATATGCAGTTGAAAGAACCACCATGGAATTGGTTTGGTAGGAGGTGGTTTGATTTGTTATCCAAGTAAGCCTTGGATTACTTTTGTTAAAAAATGCAATTCTTTACCTTAAAAATGCATTTCTTTGCCTTATGAATGAATTGCTTTAATGTTGAAAGTATGCTGCAAGTTGTAGGATGCAAGATGTTGAAAGTGGAGTTCTGTTTGACTCACTTAAATGTAGCCAAGAAGACAATTTGTGGTTGCAAGTTTGCATGTGAGTGCATTTATTTTGAATGCATTCTTGATAAAATATGAAATATCATATTCTCTCCATGAAGGCGTGTGAAAGTTGAGCATGTTACTCACTTTATTTGCAGCAAATTTGTCAATTCTTGATGTTGGTATGTTACTCACTTCATTGGCAATAAATTTTTCAATTAAGCTCTTATGTACCCATAAAATTTTTTGGGCTTATTGTACTTGTATTTGTACTTGTGAGAGAGTTGAAGAATTGTACACATAAATGAGAGTTTTCGTGTGTGTGAAAAATGAAACTAATAACATGCATGAGTGATTGACTTGTATTGGTCAATTTCTTTGTTAACATGTATGACTGACAACTTGAGAATTTTCATTGTGTTTGGATACATGGAAGAGTGTGAACTTGTGTCGATTGTTGTCACATGTATGCCATATCGACTTGGAAGAGTTGATTTTATCTCCAAATATGAAAGGGAATTTTTGGCATATCATTGCATGAGATGTAAAATTCTTGTTGTTTAAGCAAAGAATCTTCAAGTTGTTGTACTTGCATTTACTTGACATCAAAGTTAGTTGTATGAAGAAGCATGTCTTGTCAACTTATGTTTAGTTGACAGTGTTTTCTCAATTGTGTGGGTCAATATTTTATACACCAATATGCAAGAGTACATGGTGATGTTAAATGATGTGAAAATTGTTTCTTTGAAGGAGCATTAGAGGAGGTCGTTGATTTTCATTTCTTGCATAATGTGCTTTTCCATTTAATGGTGTTTCTTGTGACAAGACGTCACAGGATTTTGGAAGGTCCATTCTTGAGCAAGATGCTCATGCTTAGCCTTCATTCTCAAATCAAAACATGAGTATCATATTGAAGTGGAGGATGATATTGGTAGGAAGCGACAGTGGACAAGATACCAAAATAGTTTGCAAATATGGAAGACCGTTGTTTTGTGTTGATGCCATGAACTAGAAGAGATGGCAATTGCATTCTTCTAGATGTCAAATTTGGAATCGTGGAGGTAAAAGAATGGTCATTTATTTTCTTGTTGTTACTGATATTGGAACGCATTGTTGTAGTTCACTCAGAAGGGCTTAACTTGGAAAAGTGGTTTCCAAGAAGAAGCTTGCATCAAATGCATGTCTTGCAAAGGAGGTTCATGATTCTTAGTGGGAAGGCTATTAGTCAATTTTGCAAGCACCGAGGGATCAATTTGGTACAACAAGGTGTATGATCAGTCAAAAAGTATCGAACAAGTGTTGGATTGGGTCAGCAACAAAAGGAGAATAGGGGTTGAGGGACATATCCATTTGCAATGCAAGGCATGTCAGTGTACCCAAGTGGTTGTCATGGAGACCTTTCAAGTAGAATTAGTTGATAGAACTTGGAAAGGAGAAGAGTATTCAACTCTCAACAGATAACCAGCTTTTATGGGTTCAAAATCCTATGAGTGGGAAGGAGTGATCAAAATTTGGATGGTGGGCCAAAATTTGGTCAAAAATTAAAGTGACCAAAATCACTCGAAAGCTAAACAATCACGTCTGTCTCAGTGATACGATCCCAACACATATTTTTCCACTCAAAATGGAGCTCATATGAGGAAGTTAGAGCCCATTGATTGCTTCACCAAACAACAACAAAAATTTCCAGGTACTGTCCAATCAGCAATCTGTACTGCTGACGTGGTAGGTGATTGGGTAGGGGAGTATGCAGGTCAAAGGTGGTTAATGCCCAATTAGGGCTTGCCAAGTTTCAATCAGTGGTTGGTCTTTAGCTTGGTGATATGGAAAAATATGATTGGTTTGTGGTGGACGAATGAGAGGGTGCCACATGGAAAGCCCAAAGGCCACCAAATGTCCCTCCCACTGCTCAAAGGTCAAAAATGCATTTTGGGAAAAATTTTGGTGCAAGTCAAGGTTGAAATAACAACCTCCCCTCCACTAACCACATGCATTACCAACTGCACTACCCATTAATTCTTGTTATATAATGGAATGCGCTTCATGTTAAAGGTTAAGTGAGAAGGTTAGGGGTTATCCACTAGCAGTTAACACTAAATGTGCATGTGACCACCTCTACTTAACCACTAACATTAAACTTTAACCACAGAGGATTAGCATTAATTAAACTATGATTAGCCATTAATTAATTAGGTTTTAGTTGGTGGAGTCTGCAAAATATGGATCTGTCACCAAATTTAGTGGGATTAACTGATGTTCTCTAGATTTGGAGAAGATTCCTAGGGAAAAATTGAAAAGACCATAACTTGATGGGATTTTGACCAATTTTAGAAAACAATAGTCAATTTTGGATGATTTCGATACTCTGAAGATAATGGAACATGTTTGAGAGGAAAGAGAATAATTATACAGGTGAGTTTTCCATAGGGAGGTTCAGGGAAGCTAGGGCCATTAGGGAAGAAAGTCATGCCCAGATCATCCAGAGTCAGTTTTCAGAGCTCTAATAGTTATTTTTGGGGTTTTTGGTTCCTCAGAACCCAATCGTATAGTTTTCAAATCCATTGGAGTTGATCAGAAGCTTCTAATCATCTATTTGAACAAATAATTCCAAGACTTCCTAACCATTGAAGGGGGTCCAAGGAGATGTAACCCAGTACTACAGAGTAAAATCCTTGATCAGATTTGTCTTATGATTTTGCCATGTATATTTATTTACATTTCATTTTCTACCCATGTTACTTAAGCAACTAATTAACTCATAATTTTCTCACACATGACACATAAAAATTGACACATAAACTTCTTGCATAACTGAGTAAATGAGATGATCCTAAACAATATTTTAACTGATGAGGGAGCTTGCATAACATTAACAAGTTTGCCCAAGATTTCAGATCAACTGATCTCGTGACCTTTTCTATATACGTTAATTTTAAGGAGCACTCACATTCTCCCTTGCATCCTGCACAAGTATCTCAGATTCTCATGTTCTTTTCCTACCTTCTCTAGATGGTTCTTCTTGAGTGGTTATTTCCACTCTATCATCCTCAACTTATGGCTACTCCACAATATCTTGAGGTTAATGACTTTGTCTTCATCAAATTTAACATCCCGTCACACAACTGTCATTTTGAGGGATGGAAAATACATGTTAATTGTGTGGATTTTTTGTGTAACCCACAAATATCCCCAACTCTATTTTTGTCTCTATCTTCTTCCTTGATTATTTGGAGACATGAAAATAGATGGAAGCTCCAAAAATCTTGAAGTGTGACAAATCTGACTTCCTCCTTGAGAAAGCCTCCTCTCGTGTGATCATGCTAAGAATCTCATGAGGACTCCTATTCTACAAAAAGAATGGTGTGTTGCATACTTTAGACCACAAGTGGAGAGGTAGGATTTCATCATGCAAAATTGCTTGTGCTACTCCCACTATCATTTGGTTCTTCGTCTTAGCCACCCCATTCGTAAGTGAGTTGTTGGGTTCTATCAACTCTTGTTGAATACCTTCTTTCACACATAAAATTTTGATCTCGTTCAACATGTACTCACCTCGATTATCACTCTAAGAGCCTTCAACTTCTTTCCCATTTCTTTCTCCACTAGTACCTTGAACTCTAAGAACTTGGGGAAAGTATCATTATTCTTATACATGAAGGATTTCTAATGCTTCCATGTGTAGTCATCAATAAATATGATAAAATACTTGTGCTTGGTAGAGGAGGCTATCGAGAAAGGTCCACAAACATCAGAGTGGATCCTTTCGAGGACTGCATGTGCTTTGTTGTCTTGATTATGGAAAGTGGTTTTTTTGTACTTCCCCAAGGTACGTCCTTTGCATGTATATTTCTTCTCTCATGCTCCTTTAGGGAGGCCTTTGGTAACCTGTTGCAGGATCTTCAAAGCACAATGATGCAAATTTCCAAGTCTTATATGCCAAAGTTTGTCGACATCGTGACTCTCCACCTTCTTTTCATTTATTCTCAATGCAACAAAATCCTCCACATCTATCTTATAGAGGTTCTGATCCAAATTGGATCATTATATTGTTTTCCATCAATATCAATGCATTTCGAGTGGAAAAAGTGAAGGAATCAGCTCACGAGACCACTTTTACCAATGGGACCTAGTTTGGCAAAACATGGTCTGAAACCTTTGGGGAGTGATTTGAGGCATCAAATGACATTTTTTTGAGGTAAAGCTTTACTGCTTTAGTGAAACACCTTTTCATGCTATTCTACACACAGGTAACTTAATTCTAATGGTGCAAGAATCACGTCATTCAGAGTCCGTATGCAAAATTTTTGCCACTCAGAAGTTGACCTTCCTATTTTCACACCTATATTTTAGGAGGATGTCACATCAACCCCCATTGTTCATGGAAAATAGGCTAGTCATGTGTCTTTGATGTAAAATACTCTAGAAGATTCTATTTTGTAACTCTAGTTAAGATTTGATGTAATCAAGCTTAACCACTAGTAGGCTGGCGGGTTGTGTTATAACGGGCAACTAGAAGGAAGAGGCATTCGATTCTTTTGAGAGAATTTTGTTCCATAGCTAAGAAATATAGACATGAAGATAGGAGGTAGAGAACATAGAGAGGATTTTTGCATTGTATTAGCCCATGCGCCACAAGAATTACTCCTTTGTACATGCAGCCATATTTGCAAATAGAGAAAGAAAGTGAAGCGGCCTCACCTTCTAGCTATGTTTTCTCCCGAAAGGGTTTCCGAGAGAGAATATCATATGTCTTATGTGTGTGTATGAGCTTGTTTTATTCATTATCTACTCTTCTACATAATTTATATTCACATGCATGCACTAATTACAATGAAATCTACATATCTAGAAATTAAATAAAACTCTAATAGTGTAGAATCTCAAAATTTTAATATAATATTATCAGATTTGTTGTGACAAACTATTTAATGGAATATCCATGGTAGTTTAGGAATAATTTGGCATCATATCATATTTATTTTGGTATTTTGTGGAGATTGCAAGGATCTAGATCAGTGAGGTTGAAAATCATAAAACCCTAATCGTGGGTGATGAATCTGTAAATGAACCTCATGATCCTACAGAGATGAGGTTTTCACTGCTCGAAGAACAAGTCGCAGATATAAACCTCCTTTTTTCCAAGGGAAGCAGGTCTAAAACCCTTTTGCCTAGGGGCATCAAGTTCAACACCCTTATGCCCAGGGGTAGCAAGTGCAACATCCATATGTCCAAGGTCAATAGGCTCAACAACCTTTTAACCCATATATTGCTTATTAGAAACCTATGACTAGACAGTTTCAAGGATTTCAAGGCTCAAATCCTCCTTACGATCAAGGTAACTTACAGTGGGGGAAAAATAAAATGCAATATGGACAAAATCCTCCACTATGGGGATAAAATCATTATCAGCAGGGATGGGTTCTGCAAGCTAGGATGACATATAGGCCTCAAATGCCTTTCAATACCCAATTGTTGTTCTTTGCCACATTAGAGTTTGCAGATGTGTTTAGACTCACGAATGATCCTATTCTTCATTTGGCATACTGGCCTCTAGTTCTATCAAAGATCCCGAGTGATTGTCTGAAGTTTGAAGGAAAAGCGAAAGAGGATCCACAAGCCCATGTGATGACATATCACCTCTGGTGCTCCTCGAATTCCTATGTTGACGATTCCATTGGTGTCTAGCTTTTCCAATGAACTCCCATAGGTGTTGCGGCCAAGTGGTACATTGAACTACTTCGAAGTACCTATCATGACTTTAACACTCTTGCCATGACCTTTCTCACACATTTCCAGTTTTCAGTTCATTATGAAACTGGCACCCATCTCCTTATGTCACTGAAGCAAGACACTGTGACCCACATCTCCGATCACATCCATGAATGGAGAAGTCGACGTTGCCTGATCAAGTTTGATATTGCTGATCAGTTGTTGACTAAATGTTTCACCAAATCATTTGTCAGCAAAATTTCTAAGGACATTGTTGTGGGTGGATGTGTCACTAAGGAACAAGCCATTGCACGTGCCAAGTATCTAGACCTCGTCTATTCACAAGTTGGCACATTATATGATATGTTACCCAATGTGCCTAGACCATCATCTGATCTGGTGTCATCCAAGTCTCTGGATACACCTCCTATTGATGGAGTAATTTGTTCAATGACTTAGACCCCTGCAAAAGCTTCTTCCAAATCGAAATCGATCTCCAACACTTCTTCTAATGATTCCTCCCACAATTCACCTAGTCTTGGTAAAACCTCAAAGGTTCATGTTGTCTAGTCTACCACAACAGACAAATCCTCTAAAGGTAAGAAGAAAGGAAAGGAAAAGTTAAATTCGATGCCCCAAAATAGGGCCCTCCTAAGTCATCTATTGGTGATGCTTCTGAACAGAATCCTAACTATCCATGTCTCATATGTGAGGAGGATCGTTATACTAAAGATCGTCCCAGACAATCTGAAGTTAGTCGTTTGCTCAAAGGGGACCCAGTTGTCCTAAAAGACCCCTTTCCATCCTAACAGACACAAATGGTAGACCAACCCCAATCATCTACTTCTTCAGGCTCCCAAGTGTTCATGATGACTATGCTTATCAATGTGGCTACCAGATCAAAAGATTATCAAACACCTACCCTAAAAGCAGGGAAAGAGAAGGAAGGTACCCCTTCTTCTTCCATCTTGTCAAGTTATGGTCCTCTCCATATAGAGTGACCTAGTCCTGATTCTACCATTTGACCACCTTATTGAGGTATGTTGTCTATTATCACCTAGATTAAACTCAAGCTGAAGGGAGGTAATTCCAAGGTAACCATAAACCAAGCTTAGCCTTGTAGCTAGCCCTACAATGCTGAGAGAGGGCTCCCTCCTTTAGAATCTTAGTTGGTATGAATGAATCAGGTAAAGATTTTAGGCTAGGTATAGTATCTCTAAAGGTTTTCATTGAATTTGTTGGTTTTTTTGCCAGATCAGGAGGAGCTGGGGAATTTGGGTTCGGGAAACTAATTCGGAATTGCAAGGTGTTCTATGGGGCAATGTAGGTATGAACTTCAACACCTTAAATCTTGACGAGGTGAAAGGCCAGACTTGTGAGGAGCTAATAAGGACCTGAGCAAGTCAAGAATCCTTCCTAAATAGAAGAAAACATGAAATACTAGTGTTTTCCCAAGGCAGAGCATTAAAACCTAATGTATTCCACCTATCTGACTTGAAAACAACCAATCACAAGTAATTATAGGAAATATGCATACACAAATAACATGAGAACATATTAATAGAATAAGAAACACATGTTAAAGGCCATACCATAGGTATCCCATAAAAATAGCTGCAACTTTATTAATTTCCTACCAAAACTACTACAAAATGAGAAGTGTTCAGTACATGAGCATCCAACTGAATCCAATCCCTGCCAATGAGAAAGAAAATACATGATATAGACATTTCAATCACTCATCCTAACCATTAGGGGTTGAAACCATGAGAAGGGGAGTTGTTTCAACCATTTCCAAACAAGGACCAAGAATCTGGGCAGTCAAACAACTTGCCTCTAAAATAAGGGAAACTGATTCATTTGCCTCAAAACCACCTCTAACTAATGAATCTACCCTCTAACACTATTTTACCATTTCATTTACATTCCATGTCATTAATTACATCACTAAAATCATCCATGAGGAGGAGAAATCAAATTCATAGTCAAAACTGGCGAACTTTGGCTTCTTGGGCAAAATGGCCCTAAGTGCAGTGCCACTGGTCCTAAGCACAACGCCGCTTTCCACCTAATTTTGGAGGCCTTCCTCTTATACAAATTGAGCCCATGATAGCTCATTGGAAAGGTCTTCAAGTATAGTTTCTATAACACCTTGAATTCTTGAATTTGGAGGTCATTTGGCCCCTCAAAACTGGAATCATCGAAGACTTCTTTTGTGTGTCCAAAAAGAGGCAAAAAGGTCATTTTTTGGTAGTTTTTGGACCTTTTGATGAACTAGATCTGCTCCAAAATTCTGAAATTTCCCAGGGTGCATGTCCTCATCATTCTAAATCTAAAAATTTTAACTTTTTCTCCAAACCAATTTTCTGTGTTGTGAATTTCAAAATTTCAAAAATACAAAAACTTCTCAAAATTTTCCCAAATTTGGCATGGAGCACCACCATCAAGTGCTTTGGTTGACCAAAGAGGCTTCAGCCAACATTTTGATTCTATCTTCCTCCCTTGTGTGGTTTTCTCTATTGCCTAGCTCTGCCTGCTGAGATGTCACTACCTATGTTGTCCTCCTCATCATACTCAAAATCACTTCCTTTTCCCATGGTTTAATAACTTTGATAGTTTGCACAATTTTGACAATGTATGAGATGAATGGTATGTGCAATGTCTTTTAGGGATGGACGTGAGTGAATGTAGGAAACTATGAGGAAAACATAAGAGGGAGGGGGTTTAGGGAGTGATAAATGAGTGGTAGAATATGGTAAAAGTGATGGGGATAAGGGTTTAGTTATGAGGTTAAGAATGGGGAAAACAAAATAACTAGGGTTTATAGTGAGAATTAGGGTTTTATATAGAGAGTGGAAAACGATGAAAATATTTACACATGAAAACTAAATGGTAAGGAGAGGACTCATACTTACTTGCACAGGCGAATTTGGAGGAAATTTAGCAAACATTTGAAGTTTGGGGAATTTTTGGTGTTGGCTGGCCTAAGCGCAGTGCCACTACCTAGGAGCCTAGCACCACTCTCTAAGAACAGCGCCTCTTATAAATTTCACTAAGAAATTTTCCCTTAAGTGCAGTGCTAGGCTCCGAGTGCAACGCCCTTCTCCCTAAGCATAGTGCCTTTTGTAGGCAACTTTTGGAGGCCTTCCTTGTGTCCAAATTGGGCATGGTATAGCTTGTTGGAAATCGTGTCGAGTCTAATTTCCTGAATATCTTGAATTTTTCAATTTGGAGTTCATTTGCCTTGTCAAAAGTCCAATCTCCCAAGAATGGGCAAAATCTGGAGAATGAGGCTGCCAAAAGGTAGAGTGTCGTTTTAGTCAATGTTTGTAGGTCTTCCTGAACTCCCAATTGAGCTCATGATAGCTCATTGGAAAGCTCTTTGTGTCTAGTTATCATTTGAATCATCAAGAAAGTAATTTTGTGACCTTATCTAGGATAATTTGATTTCCCCAAGGTCACTCCAGAAGTGCATAAACTCTCTTACAGCAACTACATTTCTGACATTTCTCTAAAACCATGATACCTGTGTACAAACTAAAGGATGTTTTTCTTCTTTGGTCTATGTTGAACAAAAACCTCTCTCACTTTTTTCAAATCTACCTTTTCTTGCTCAGAAACACGGTTTGAAGAAAAATCGTCCCTTATGTGTGGTGAATGCCTTGTCCCTTGGAATGACTTCTCAATAAATGTTCGAGACCTAATGTTTGATGATATTAAATGGAATCATACCTTCTGATATCCATTATGCCTCCTCTACTTAGATATATTTGGTCCCATAGCAAACCCTAGCTTAGTGGGAGAGGAAATTAGGGTTTAGCGTTTGTTCTCTTTTGCTTTTGCAAGTGGATTTTTGCTCGTGATAACCTGATTTTTGGCAATGGAAGGTGCTTGGCAACATCACAAGATGTTTAGGAGTAGCTGGGAACCAATATTACATATGAAAACATAAAATTACATCATTAATGGAGATAAAAGCAAAATACCCTGATTACACCTCAAAACAAGTTTTGAGGTGAGAACTACATTCAGGTTTCAAAATGGTAAATTATGGCTTTCCTAATCATTATTGGCCTCCTCATGTCCTTTTTTATCCTTATTGGCATGTAATTATTGGATTTGATCATGGTGGGACCCTAAAACCTAATGAGACCAAACCCTAAGACCTAATGAAATGAATTGCAAAGTGAACATGAGCCATGACTAAAATATATGAAAGAGGATCAGGAAGTATAGATCATGAGGGAAAAATGAAGTAAACCCTACCATCAATGAATCCATGACCTAATGGAATGCAAACTCATCAGTATGAGACTCCTATTATCAAATGAAAAAGAGCAGATTTTGATCACTGATGGCAGTGTGAAACACTAACACTAACATTGGCTCCAATGGGGATGGTAGCTCCTTGGAGGTGCCAAGAACGCTGTAGACCTAGTAGCCTTATCCATTGGGCATGGAGTAAGAAAAATAATACATGACTAAATACTGATGACGCAAAGACACAAACTAACTTGAAGCTGACTCAATACTGAAACACAACTAACAAATTGGAAAAGATGCTCAAAGTGGAGCTTATTCAATAAAACATACTCTAACTATTTCATTCATCATCTGATCAAGTGAAATGAAACAACCAATGCAACCAAGTAAGCATTTTAGCTACTATTTGAATTCTCCATAAGTGCTTGTTTATGAGAAAGAAGAGAAAACTACTGCAATGCAACTCCCATGAGAACTTGTAAACAGATCCAAATTTTACAAGATTGAATAATATGGATGCTCTATCTGACTCCAAAAATACTGCATAAATATCTTGAAATTCATGTGCACTGGGACTTAGTTCATCCAATGTATTACTTTTCTTCTCCTCATACCATGAATGGAAACTTTCATCTAAGCTTTGTGACAAGACTCCTACTAAAGATGAAAAAGAAACCTGCTGCCAAATCAAGTTTGTATCAATACTTTTTTCAAGCTCACAATTAGCTAATGGAGAAGGAATTTTATTGTAGACATCATCCAACACATCAACTATTGGATCGTGAAAAATTGAAAATATTGTTGTGACCCATTTTCTATTGGTTCCAATGAGATTGAATCATTTTCTATAGGCTTCTCATTTGAAGATATACTATGCAAAATTCCCTTCAAAAACTAAAATGATTCTAAACATAATGTTACAGAATCATCTTGCATCATTTGATCATATGTTCCAGTTTCTGAGTCTTCATCTGCAACCTGACATTCAATGGTATTCAGAGGTTACAAATCTAGATATGAGAAGTCTTGAACAAGGATTTCATTGCCCTCAGGATGGTCCAGATCAAAAATTATTGATGGTTGATTCTTGATTGCACGAAAGTTGTCTCTGATGAACTAAAATGAAGTAAAAAAAAAGGAAAAGATCCTTCACTTACTTCAAAATTTTCTGCACTTTCCTCCTCACTTCGATGGCTGATATGTAACGACTGATCACTATATCTGAGCTACTAAAAGTGAACTTCCTCCTTCCACAAACCAACTGTTGATTTGTTTGCAAGATTAGCTTCTATTTGGAGAACATAATCATCATCATACTGATCAAACTTAGGGAAATCATCAGTATAAAAGGCATCATCAAGCATACATGTCATATCAATAGTTCTCCCTTCTCCAAGTTGATCTATAAAATAATCATTATCATATCTATGACAAATGGGATAAGAAAGAAAATGTTTTGGATCAGTCACTTGTTTTTCTTCAATCAACGAGCCATGATTTTGAACATCATACTCATTCATTATGGTGATCTTTTGCATCATCTCTTACACTACATTTACCAAAATGTCGAGCTTTACCCCTAAAGATGTCGATTCCTCTAGATCTATTTTCTACATCTTTTCTTCCTTCAACTTTGCCCTTTTGATTAGAAGATTAGCCTCTACATCTACTGCAATATTCTGCATCTCTTCAAGTGTTACAAGGTTCCTTTCCCTTATTTGAAACTCCATTTCAAGATCAAAGGCTTCTGGGTTGTGTAAGAGAGGGGATCGAGGAGGAGGTCTTATAGCAATGGGCATCAAACAATAAACTTGGTTAAATCTGGCATAAAAATGTTGTAATATCTCCCCTAGGAGTCTTTTCAACTGGTTATATTCTTCTATAATAAAGAAAGGGTTCTGTCTGACCACCCACTTTTCAAGGAAAACTTTGATGAACTACTGGAAATTTGAGATGCTCTCATCAGGCAGGGTTTTGAACCAACTCTTGACTTTGCCTTGTAAAGAAAGAGAAAAAAGCCTAATATTGACATCTTTTTCATCAACTTCAAAATGGTCAGGAAAATATTGAAAATTTAGTACATGTCTCTCAGCAGCGATGTTGCCACATTCACCATCAAATCTTGGTAGATATAGGTAATTATTTTTAGGGAAAGCATGGGATATATGAGGTAAAATCAGAGGCTTGTATCTATCTAGAATTTTACATGGTATAGGAGTATATACAAAAGTTGCAGAATTAGTCTTGGTCTCTTTATGCTCATCATTTTGAAGATGTTCATCATAAGATTCAGAAGAAGGGTCTTGATCAAGATCAAAGGCAAGCAAATATTTGGTATTCACGATATTCAAAAGGAAAGAATCAAATGCAGGGCTAGGATCTTTTGTCAAATACAATATACTTTGTAAAGCCTTCTTAAAATTCTTAGAAAAAGAGAAGAAATAATTTATAACAAAGAATGTAATGTCTTGGATGAAATTCCAACTTGAATACCTGATCTTTACATATTGTTCTTTCATGTTTTTGTTGGTCAGGTTCATCCTTCAGTGGAGTCCTTGGATCTGATCTTGAAACTAAATTAGAGTCGCTAGGTGAATGATTTCAGCCTTCCAGTGTCTGATCATTGTCCACCATCAACAATCGGATCTAAAATTGATACAGTTTACTGAGGAACATAAAACTACATTCCCCAATATGGTCGCCAATATGTTATTGCCTAGATTGACCTCAGGCTGAAGGGAGGCAATTCTAGGGTAACCACAAACCAAGATTAGCCTTGTAGCTAGCCCTACAAGGTCGGAATAGGGCCCTCTCCTCTATAATCTTAGTTAGGATGACCGAATCAAGTAAATATTTTAGGCTAGGTATAGTAGCTTGAAAGGTTTTGATTGAATGAGTTGTTTTCTTGCTAGATCAGGAGGAGCTCGACAATTTGGGTTTAGGAAACTAAGTCAGAATTGCAGGGTGTTCTATGGGGCAAGGCATGTTTGATCTTCAGCACCTTAAAGCTTGACAGGGTGAAGGGATATACTGGTGAGGAGCTAAGAAGGGCCTAAGCAAGTCAAGAATCCTTCCAAAATAGAAGAAAACATGAAATATTGGTGTTTTCCCAAGCCAAAGCATTAAAACCTAATGTATTCCACCTATTTGACCTGAAAACAACCAATCAGAAGTAATTATATGAAAGATGCATACATAAGTCACATGAGAACATATTAAAAAAATAAGAAACACATGCTAAAGGCCATACCACAGGTATCCCATAAAAATAGCTACAACTTTATTAATTTCCTGCCAAAACTGCTAGTAAATGATAAGTGTTCAATACATGAGCATCCAGATGAATCCGACCCCTACCAATGAGAAAGAAAATACATGATATAGACATTGAAATCACTCATCCTAAGCATCCGAGGTTGAAACCATCAGAAGAGGAGTTGCTTCAACCATTTCCAAACAAGGACCAGGAATCTAGGTAGTCAAACAACTTACCTCTAAAAGAAGGGAAACTGATTCATTTGCCTCAAAACAACCTCTAACTAATGAATATACCATATAATGTTATTTTACCATTACCTTTACATGCCATGTCATCAATTACATCAGTGAAAACATCCATGAGGAGAGAGAAATCAAATTCATAGTTAAAACAAGCGAATTTTGGCTTCTTGAGCAAAACGACCCTAATCGTAGCGTCGCTTTCCACTTGATTTTAGAGGCCTTCGCCTTAGTGAAATTGAGCCCATGATAGCTCATTGGAAAGATAATCAAGTATATCTTCTAGAAAACCTTAGTATTTTTGAATTTGGAGGTCATTTTTCCCCTCAAAACTTGAATCTCCCAAGAATGCTTCTGTGTGTCCAAAAAGAGGCAGAAAGGTCATTTTTCGGTAGCTTTCATACTTTTTGGTGAACCAGATCTGCTCCAAAACTTCTAAAAATTTCCAAATTGCATTTCCTCATCATTATAAATCCAAAAATTTCAATTTTTTCTCCAGTGGATGTCGTAGGAAAAACGCAGTGCCGGTGGCGCTGTGCTTCTAGACAAATTTTCTGTGTTGTGAATTTCAAAATTTCAAAAATACAAAAACTTCTCAAAATTTGCCCAAATTTGGCATGGAGCACCACCATCAAGTGCTTTGGTTGGAAAAAGAGGCTTCGGCCAACATTTTGAGTCTATATTCCTCACTTGTGTGGTTTTCTCTATTGCCTAGCTCTGCCTACTGAGGTGTCACTGCCTGTGGTTTCCTCCTCATCATACTCAAAACCGTTTCCTCTATCCATGGTTTAATCATTCTGATAGTTTGCATAGTTTTGAAAATGTATGAGATGAATGGTATGTGCAATGGCTTGTAGGGATGGGTGTGAGTGAATGTAGGAAACTATGAGAAAAACATAAGAGAGAGGGGGTTTAGGGAGTGATAAATGAGTGGTAGAATGTGATAAAAGTGATGGGGATAAGGGTTTAGTTATGAGGTTATGTAATGGGGAAAACAAAATAACTAGAGCTTATAGTTATAATTAGGGATTTATATAGAGAGTGGAAAACCATGAAAATCTTTACATATGCAAACTGAATGGCAAGAAGAGGACTGATACTTACTTGCATAAGGCGAATTTGGAGGAAATTTAGCAAAGATTTGAAGTTTGGGGCATTTTTGGTCGTGGCTAGCCTAACCATAGCACCACTACCAAGGAGTGTAGTGACACTCTCTAACCAAAGTTCTTGTTATAAATTTCACTGAGAAATTTTCCCTAAGTGTAGCACTAGGCTCTAAGTGCAACACCCTTCTCCCTAAGCACAATGCCTTTTGTAGGAAACTTTTGGAGACCTTCTCGGTATCCAAATTAGGCAAGGATAGCTCATTGGAAATCTTGTTGAGTCTACCTTCTAGAAAATCTTGAGTTTTTCAATTTGGAGTTCATTTTCCCTATCAAAGGTCCAATCTCCCAAGACTCGTCAAAATGTGCAGAATGAGGCTGCCAAAATGTAGAGTCTTGTTTCATTCAACGTTTAGAGGTCTTCCTGAACTCCAAATTGAGCCCATGATAGCTCATTGGAAAACCCTTTGTGTGTGGTTATCACTTGACTCATCAAGAAAATCATTTGGTCACGTTAGCTTGGAGAAATTTTGATTTTCCCAAGGTCACTCCAAAAGTGCATCGACTCTCTTGTAGCAACTGTAGTTTTGACATTTCTCTAAAACCATGAGACCTATGTACAAACTAAAGGAGGTTTTTATTCTTTTGTCTATAATGAAAAAAAAAACTCTCACTTTTGTCAAATTCATCTTTTCTTTCTCAAAAACACAGTTTGAAGAAAATTGTCCCTTATGTGTGGTTAATGGCTTGTTCCTTGGAATGACTTGTCGAAAAATGATGGAGACCTGATGTTTGATGATATGAAATGGCCTCATACCTTCTGATATCCCTTATGCCTCCTTTTCTCAGATATATCTAATCCCATAGCCAACCCTAGCTCAGTGGGAGAGGAAATTAGGGTTTAGTGCTTTTTCTCTTTTGCTTTTGCAGGTGGATTTGTGCTCATGATAACCTGCGTTTTTGCAGTGGCAGGTGCTTGGAAACATCACAAGATTTTTAGGAGCAGCTAGGAACCAATATTACATATGAAAACATAAAATTACATCATTAATGGGGATAAAAACAAAATACCATGTTTTCACCTCAAAACAAGTTTTGAGGTGAGAACTACATTAGGCTTTCAAAATTATATATTATGTCTTTGCTAATCATTACTAGCCTCCTCATGTCCTTGATTATCATTATTGGCATGTAATTATTGTATTTGACCATGGTGGGACCCTAAAACCTAATGAGACCAAACCCTAAGACCTAATGAAATGAATTTCAAAGTGAACATGAGCCATGAGTAAAATATATGAAAGAGGATCAACAAGTACAGATCATGAGGGAAAAATGAAGTAAACCCTACCATCTGTGAATCCATGACCTAATGGAATGCAAACTGATCAGTATGGGACTCCTACTATGAAACACAAAAGAACAGATTTTAATCACTGATGGCAGTGTGAAACACTAACACTAACACTATCAATGTCCTCATGCAATTCAAACACTCAAGCCGATCAACATTATAACATTATTGAGGATTTTTCTCAAGCAACATCAACTATGTCTGCTCTCGAGGTCCTTCAAAGCTTTCCTTCTAAGCAGAAATCATTACTGTCGGCTATTGGAGGTATTGATCCAACTAACTCTAATCTAATTTGTTTTGATTTGGAAGACCACATTCCATGTTTACCTCATTAGCTTACCTTTCTCATCTAGGTAATCATAAATGAGAAAACCATTCATATGACCATCATCGATGAAGGTGCTTCTACCTTTATCATCTCTACTGCTTGTTGGAAGGAAATTGGTTCTCCTACTTTGAACCAGCCCCCTAATACTTTGGAAGCTTTTGACGCATGTGATTTACAAACATTCAATGTTCTCCCTAATCTTTCCATTACTTTGGATCACAAGACTGTTCACGTCGAAGTAGAGATTATTAACGCTAATCTGAACTATAATCTTCTACTCGGACGGAGTTGGACCCATGCTATGCATGATGTAGCCACCTCCCTTTTCCACATGATTTGTTTTCCCCATCGAGGGAAGATAGTCACAATCAACCAACTATCCTTGTTTGGCTCTTCCTCCTCAGATGGCAATGTTCCTTATGTCAAGCACACCGGTGCTCCTTATGAGATTGTGGGGGCAAGACATTTTAAAGATCCCACCTTGATGGGTATTTTTCCGCTTCGCCTCTGCATGTTGCCTCTGTCAACATGATCTCGATCAAGTCTGATCCTTGGGTCATTTTTTATGAAACTAGCTCACAAAAAGAAAGAAAAGATAGTTGAACTCCTTAGAATTCAGCTTCTTCGAGGGGGAAACCTCCTTTACATTACACAAATGAACAATTCCTGGATGATTCAAATGAAAAAACCTCCTTTCTATATATAGGAGTCTAAGGAGTCACAATATAACTGAGCCAACCTAACAATAATAATATAAATCCACAAACATAAAAATAGAGGGATTCTATGGGGCACAGTGATAACAATATGGGCATAATATGGGCACAACAATATTAATAAGGGATATAACTACAATAGTAATGGGGTAATCATTAGTATTATAGGGACCTAACATGCCCCCCTGCCTCAAAAAAGTGTTGTCCTCAACGCTTGAGTAGTTCTAGATGCTTTTGTATAAAATTCTCATCCTCCCACATGGAATCATTCTCATTTTGTATAAGCGATCTTTGTACCATAACGAATCACTTTTCTAGCTAAATGTATCAGATTTACTAGAATCTTGTTGTAACTTTTGTATGAGTTCCCACACTTCTTCATCATTCTTCCATTCCTCCCTTGCTTTGTTTATCCAATCTAGTTGGATAATAGAAATGGCACACAACAATGCTTCCACATCCTCATCCTTTCTTGAGAGTGCATCAGCCACCACATTTTTCTTCCCTTTTTTGTAGATGATTTCAAAGTCATTCCCAACATATTTTTGACCCACTTTTTTTGCTCTTCAAAGGATAATATTTGTTCTAAAAATTATTTAAGGCTATCATGATTGTTTTTTACCTTGAAGTGTCTCCCCATTAGGTAGGGTCGCCATTTCTTAAGTGCATGTACTAGTATTGCCAACATTTCCTTCTCATAAATCGCTTTGTGTAAAAGCTTTCCCTTGATTAGACAACTTTCAAAACCAATGGGTCTTTCATCTTGTATTAAAACAGCACCAATTCCATTTCCTGAAGCATCACATTCCATAATAAAGCTTTTTGTGAAGTCTGATGTAGCTAAGACTAGTGCTTGGCACATTTCCTCTTTAAGATGTTTGAAGGCCTTTGTTGCTTCTGGAGTCCACGAAAATGCATATTTATTCAATAATGTTTTTAGAGGTGCTGCTATTCTCCCGTAATTCTTAACAAACTTGCGATAATAACCTATCAACTCGAGAAATCCTCGCAGATGCTTTATGGATGTGCGGATTTCCATTCCTTAATGGCTTTAATTTTGCTAGGGTCTACCTTAACTCCTTCATGAGATACAATATGACCCAAATATTCCACCTCTTGTA
>APFE031630809.1:208253-234850 GCA_000404065.3 Pinus taeda
CTTTAGTGTATTTGCTATCACAACTGTAAAAAATCCCTTTTTCTCTTTTTTCTTCCAATTGTTGTGGTGTCAACCTTATAGGTTGTGGAAGACTAGCAGCAACACCACTTCTGTCTTTATATATGTGAGTGGTATGCTTCCTAGTTGCCATAATTTTGCTTTCCATTTTTCTTGCTAACCTGAATGCCTTCTCTAATGAATCAGGTTCCCATAGGCGAACATCATGTTGGATATTATCCTTTAAAGACCCTATGAACACATCAATCCTATGCTCCTCTGGAATATCTTTTACCCTTATGTTCAATTTTTGGAACTCCTCAATGTGCTCCATTATTGGACCCTTTTGTTTTAGACTTATCAATTGGCTAAAAAAAGGTTGCTTTTTGTATCCTCATAATGTGCTGTCAATTCTTCTGTAAAAATTTCCCAAGTGATAATTTGTTTATGAGAGAAAGGCCATTGATACCATACAAATTGATTTGGTTCCAAATATAAAGTTGCAATACATACCTTTTGTGTGTTTTACACATTATTGAGATCAAAAAACTGGTCCATCTATAATATCCATGTTGCGAGATCCTTGCCATCAAACTTCCTCAAATCGATTTTTGGAATATGATGGGTCTTCGATCCAAAATTAGAGTCTACGAAATCATGATTAACATTTCTTTTGTTCTCGTCATGAGTTTCCTTTACTACCCCTTCACCATTAGTAAGCATTTCTTGTAGAAACTTTGTCAAATTTGTCTTCAAGTCTGTCTTCAAATATTCCATGCCTATCTTCAAATCTTCCATGCCTGTCTTCAAATTGTCCATCTTAGCTTCCAGGTCATTCATCTTAGTTTCTATGCCTTTCTTTAAACAATCCATCTTAGATTCTATGCCTTTCTTTAAACCATCCATCTTAGCTTCTACATCTTTCTTTAAACAATCCATCTTAGATTTTGTTGCTTTTTGTGCAAGTGACACTTGTTGCACTTGGTCTCATAATATTGATATATCATGTTGCATTTCTTTCTCTTCTTCATGAGTCATGCTAGAGCTTTCAGGTTTCTTACTAGTGTTTGCATTTTATTTCCTTGGGGCATCAATTGCCGATAATAATGCTTTACTATGCCCTTTGAATTCCTTCAAACTAATTTTTCAAACCAAGCTTATTAAAAGAATTTGAAAAAAAATACACACCCTTTTTCACTTTGTAGGAGCTTGATATTGAATCTGATGTATCTTTGTAATTTCAAATAATCGAGTTCTGAATTTACGATTTGCGGTAGCCCTCTACGTCCTGATTCCAATGCCACCAGTCTGATCCAAATTGGATTCTCCAAGGAAGAGTTATGCCAAATCTCCCACAGTAACCTGATTATAGACAAGTTCAGTAGAGTGGACTTGTACGATGTGCCATGAGTCATTGTTTCGACCTTTGGCTCTGAAAAATATATACAAGAAGAAATAGTCCATCCTATTTATGTACCTTCTTACGAAATTTCAATCCAATGCTCAGAGAGAAAGTTATGATAATGTTCCCTAGGTCACCTGTTTGGAATGTAATTCAGGAGTCTGCAAATAGACCAACTTCCTCAAATAATATCTCTGCAAATATAGTGCGAAAAGCGGTAAAATTCAAACATGAGGTTTAGCACGATTTCATCTCAATTAGATTTTGTTTTTCGCTTCTGAAATGTCGCAAAAAAAAGTTATAGTGAAACTTCCACGATGACCTATTTGGAACAGCGAAACCCTAGAATCCAAAGCTCTGATACCAAATGTTATGAAACCAACTCACAAAAAGAAAGAAAAGATAGCTGAATGCCTTAGAATTCATATTCTTCAAGAGGGAAACCTCCTTTACATTACACAAATGAAAAATTCTTCGATGATTCAAATGACAAAACATCCTTTCTATATATAGGAGTCTAAGGAGTCACAATATAACCCAGGTGACCTAACAATAATAATATAAAGCCACAAAATAACAATGGAGGGATTCTATGGGGCACAGTAATAACAATATGGGGACAATAGGGGAACAAAAATATTAATAAGGGATATAATTAAAATAGTAATGCAGTAATCACTAGTATTATAGGGACCTAACATCATTCCCTTACTGGATCTTGTTGACACATGGGGCAAGGTTAATGTCCTAAGACCTACCGAAATTAATTATGGGGAGATTGCTTTGGCTTCACCTTTGGTATGCTCTGATCATTCTATTTTGAGTGCATCTCTTGACATGTATTCTCAATCCCTGTGGCTTGGTTCTTCGGAATCTTCTAATTCCTTAGCCAAGAATTTTCTTTCTGACAAGAGAATCATGGAAGTTGTCTTTGGAGGAAGTACCATGGAACGACACTCATCATCATTCCTCATTCTTACCTAGCCTAGTGGTCATGTCTAACTGTCTTGAGAAGTTCTCTTCTTAGTTCCCGACCCTACCACTTCAGATTTCAATCATGAGTCATGAAGTTTGGTCAGAAGGGAACATGGGTAACATTACCCAAACGATGCAGATTGATATTTCTGTCAATCCTGGTATCGTTGAAAATGTCCATATCTGGGCTCCCGTTTCCGAGATTACATGATCACTGAGCTGACTTCTACGTTGGGCTTGCACTACGATGGCTCAACCCCATATTACTCTCAAGCCAATGGCCAAGTTGAAGCTATGAACAAAGTCTTGATTACGATACTTCAGTGCACCATTTGGGATACACATTTCAAATTGGCATCTCATGCTATTTTCAGTTATGTGAGCTTATCGAACCATGACCAAAGGCACAACTGGATTCACACCTTTCTAGGTTGTCTATGGTCTAGAAGCAACTTTACCAATTGAGTGTGAAATTCCCTGACTCAGGCTAGCTCTCGAACTTCCCCTTAAGACCTCGCCTCAAGAAGAGCGCCTCCTGTATTTAGAGCGATTGGATGAGGCTCTCCATTTTGCTTCTTTAGTCATTGAAGCACATAAAAGGTAGGTTAAGTCCCATTATGACCAGTCAGTCTCTCCTTGTGATTTTTGTAAGGGTGATTTGGTTTTACTTTGTGATCAAGCTAATGATAAGATGGGGGAAAGTAAGTTCAAACCCATGTGGCATGAGCCCTACATTGTTAGACGTGTGTTACAAAAAGGGGCCTATGAATTTATTGATTATTATGGCAATCCCTTAGACAAGCCCTATAATGGGATTTATCTCAAAAAGTACTATGCCTGAGTCATCTTGCATGGCTAAGTATTTTGTATAATAGTGTGTTATTAATTTTTGTGCAGTGTGGCTTGGTGTGTTATTTTTCAGGGAACTTTCCTTCTTATTATATCTTCACCTGCTTTGAAGATGTCTGTGACTCCTCACATCAGTTTCACTAATGGTGTTTGCGGTAGTGCCTGGAATCTATCATCCACGACATGGGCCATTTATGACCCCCATGGTGAGTTGATTGATCTCCAAGGTATTTTTTTAGGTTGGACAACTAATAACATTATTGAGTATAGCAAAGTTATTGAATTGTTGTCGAAAGCTATTGCTCTTGACATTCAGGAATTGGTTGTCAACCTTGATTCATAGCTTGTTGTGCTTCAACTCAACAGGCAATATTCCATCAAAAATCCTTACATATTGATAATCTATTTACATATTCATCTATTGGAGAACTTTTTTTATTACATTACATATCATCATATTCCTAGACATATGTATACATTAACAGATGCATTAGTTAATTATGTGTTGGATAAACATTTGTGAAACATGTGAAAAAACAAAACATTTGTACCATAGTAAGTAGAAAATATAACATGTATATATATGTCGATAATGATTGAGTTTCATACATCAAAACCCCAAAAAATAATATATGTGTTCAAGTATATTCATGGATCGCAGGCCTCAAAAATGTAAAATGATAATCCTATGGACTATCGGCATGGTGCTCATGATAGCACATTATTTCTCGTACTACATGAGTCAGCAGTTAGCGGATCTGGTCCGATACCCCCACTGTGTGTCGCTGATACTAGCATGGGATGTCACCTATCCAAGCATACTCTGGGATACCTTTGGTCAATCCCTTGACGTTCCACATGATTTCCTCCTCATTATCGACTCCTTCCTGATAAGGAGTGATATCAAACTATTGAGAAACGCACCTAGAAATCAGGGACATCCCGACAGGTCACTTTGGTCCCACATTTGCATTTAAAAAGTTGAAATGTCATGAATACATGTATTTCAAAACCAATGAAAACTAAAAAACTAAAATGGTTTTTTCTTACCTGCATCATCATAATCTTCTGCCTCTAGGAGCGACATATCTAGATTGTCGTGGAAGTTGGTACTGCCATAACGCCAATCCTCCACTATGATCAACTGACATCTCAGCCATGAAAAGAAGGCATGCTTATATGACATATGTTGGACCCTGTTGTTTCTAGGCATCAATTCACTCTAATGGACCATTCGTGGGTCTCGTAGAAAAAGAGGATTCACCTCAGCAAGCTGGTAGTGAAATAGTGGGATTCTCTCCAAAAAGGTCATTAGAACGGAACCATATTCGAATTGCTTTAGGTTTCCTGCCTTGGCTTTTGATAACTGGTGCTTCATGTTTTCCTTCATGGCTTCTACCTAGTCGAAGATAGTCAACGTCGTATAGTCTATAACATACTGAAACTTGAACTTGTTGGACTCATGTTGTGCTTGAGCCTGAACCACTCTATTTATGGTCAAAAGTAGCACTTTCAGCATAAGATCACAAATAGTCATGATCTCTATCTTACCGCTCTTTGATTTCAGTGCTTTGGAGCAGTGTTGCACAAGCAACATGTTCACACTTGCCCCAATATGCCTGGACCCATACAGATTGATTGGCCCCCTTCTTCAGGATAGTCCAGTAATGAAATAGATGTCATAAGTTTCCAATTATAGTTCTTGGTCTCGGATCACAAGAACTTCCCAATTGACATCCCAAAGACTGATCAGGTACTACAACAACTCAGGATGAGCCCAAATACCTGGTGTGAGGAATAATTTTAGGAGCCCACAGTTCTTGAGGGCATTTAAATGGTTTTTTTCTACCAATGCCTATGTGTCAATTGCCTCATGCTCACATTCCTTCTAATCAACCATATTTCATTGTGTTTTCCCTGCGAAAACCATAGAATCAAGTCAACATTCACCCTTGGATAAAGAAATTTGGGTTTTAAGACGAGAAACTGGGTAAAAAATAAAATAAAAAAATGTTCACGATGTCGATGTAACTATTTCAAAAACAATGTTGTTGACAACATGATTGACTGAGTTAATAACCCTCGATAAGCGTGATTCCGTGCTCCGAAGTCACACCGACCAAGGGTGATTTTTTTTCTAATTTATCCTCCACAAATCCAAAAAATATTTAAAAACAAAAAAACAAGAATAAAAATTAAGCTTAGGGTCTCATCTCTTACCTGCAATTAACGGATCATCAAATGGCCTCCTGTATCTACTGCATTCAGCTCCTAAAAATCTAGGGCACAAATGTGTGAAAATTTTGTCCACACAAGAAAAAAAGTAAAATGGTAAAAAGTATTTACTTTTTCCCTCTTCTATTCATCTTTCAAGAAATATTTGGGTTTTAAAAGGCATTTTTATTCTATTTTTACCTCAAGACTTGTAAAATACGTTTACCTTTTGTGCAACGACAAGTGATATATTGTTGATGATGGTATTGGAGTCTCGTTTAAGCTCTTTTCTCGACTCATAAAAATCAAATGAAAAGATCACTGAGTATTTTTCCCTTTTCAAATCAGTAAAGAGAATAAAAATTGGGGGTCCTCTTTCAAACTCTTTTCCAACTCTTTAAACATGAAAAAAATTCTGAGCTCTTGTCATTTTGAACTCGTTAAAGACTAAAAAATGTCGTTTACCTAGTATACTTTTACCCCTTTTTTAAGCTGAGATAAAATATTACAAAAAATGTACTCCTTGATTGAAATGGTCAAGCGGTTCTCTTGAGTATTATTTTCTACCTTTTCGAGCTCGAGAGATAGAAATGTATGAAAAGCGACCATGTGGAGTTTTCTTTTCCATGTTTTTTCCCAAACTCTCTAAACATGAAAAATATATTGAGTTACACCTTTGTTGGACTCTTTAAAACATTAAACGACATTGGATTCACTACCATGATGAACATGAGCTTCTCCTTCGTAGGGTTCAATAATATTACTAGGTTAGATCCATCCGAAGGATGGACTTATAGTTCAAGCATATGATATCCCCTTCAAGTTTGCGATTAAAAATAATTAGGGTACCTACCAGAAATGGTGGGGAAAAATGGGAAATTCTATCAGTTATTTCCGCATCTCATTCTTGAACATGACACTTTTTTCCTCGTGTTGATTTGGGATATCATCATTTCATCATTGACCTTCCTAGGTTCGGCTGCTCATTATTTCATTCCATTTGGTCTCTTCCATGTCATCATGACCTCTGATCCTATGGATCCAAAAGCTGCCAAAATCCAAAGTCGTGTCCCAGATATGTTCAAGAGTTGTCCTTCTGCAGTTACACTCATTTTTTATTCTCTGTATCATCTGAAATCATTGCATCCATTTGTCTCATGTCGATGATGTGGGATATATCACGATACTCCTTTGACACAGTCACTTCCTGTTGACTTCAACTCATTATCAAGGAAGTTGGTCGAGAAACTCCCTTCTAGTACCTTAGAGTTTGCATGCCCTAATGGCAAGTTCTTCGCACTCGATGACAAGTTCACATCATTGGATTTCGATCAGGTGATTTCACTGGTGTTTGACTTCAGTTCCTTTATTCACATTCTGTGGATTGTGTTGTTAGTACCTTGAGAGTGATTGTCATTATTGGTGGTTCCTCTTGTACTTGTTAACAGTTCACATCATTGACCGGTAATCAAGTGAATTTCTAGAATGTTTGTCTTCAATACTTTTATTCACATGTTAGAATTTGTACATTGATCAGGTCATGTTGGAGCACAAGACCCTGGGCTCAGATTGTAAAACTTCAAGTTGCAAGGCGATGTGACATGATCATGCTAATATGCATGTCTCTTTCGGATGGATGGTTGTGACCATACCATGAGTTGTCATATGTGACCATTCTCATTATTTGATGACTATGATCATACCTTGGTTTTGATATTATCCCCCTTACTAGATAGCTACACCCATGATTGGATCCATTTACATGGTCATTCTCTGGATGGTTTCATCCATACCATGATTCATGTATGATTTTTTAGATTTTTCAGTGATGTATATGTATCTATGCTTGCTTGCAGGTTTTCCAACAACAGACTTTGGTTCCCTACATCTACTTGTAAAGCATTTCACCCTTCACTCTAGTTCGGCCTTCACTCTTTAGGGGGCATCTGTTACACAACATTTTGTCACTGTCCCTATCTCCTTGTTCAACAAACCTAGAGGACCACTACAATGAACCTACATGCCTTCCCATCATGAAGAAACTCCCATTATGTCCCTCTTCATGAGCAGGAAAAATCCCTTTTGCATCATTTGCCAAGAATATTCTTTTTACCCCAGTTTACAAGACTGGTGCTAATGAATCTTCTCTCCTCACACTGATTTTTAGAGATTAAAATTGGTACTAGAGCCGTACAATGCAACTGATCCTTTTTTCTATCGCGTCGATCCTCTTTTGGTAAGTTTTTTAACTATGGAGTCGAAGCTTCTAGGTCTAGAAGCTTCGCAACAAAAATCTGGTAAATGGTTGGGCTAGATGGAGCTGAGGGAGTCCCTTTGGGATCCTTCCCCCTATTAATACAGAAAAAACCCAAGAGATAAGCCCTCTCCCATGATAAGAGGAACCATCTCCCCTCCATCCAAGCTATATAAACCCCTCCTTTTCCAAGCTAAGCTAGTTTCAGCCTTAGTATTTTTCAAGCTTGAATAACCAACAAGATATCATAGCTTGTAGCCTTCTAGTTTATGTTTGTAGAGGGATGATAGTGTGTTTTGTTTGGTTTGGTTTGGTTTGGAACTAAAGGGAAGAAGCCTTAAAACTTTCATTTTTTGGGATATCCATAAGATGCTAGCAGAGGTGTGGGAACCCGGATACGTCAGAGGAGACTAGCAACATCAAGGCATTAGTTGTAATCTCTTTCCAAACTTATATGAGTACAACTATTGATTGATTTCGTACATTAAGTGTTATCTTACATTTGATGGCTTAATATTCCTTGACATTTTAAGAAGGCTGAATGCAATTTGTATGCTATCACGTTTTGTTGTTGTTGTTGTTGTTTGCTTGTTTCAGGTATTTGAAGGAAGGAAACGAAAGATAGCTAGAGTAAGGAAGCAGGATCATCACCAAATAGAATAAAGTTCTAAGAGGTAGGCCCTCTTATTTGATTATAGCCTAAGGAAGTTTTCCATAGATTATTTTTTTGTGGCTAGACCCGCTCTCTCATGCTAGAGGAATTGCCTTTGTCTGCATTGAGAAATTTCCTGCACCACATAGCTGAGAAGAGATAGCTAGGGAGATAGGAGGTAGAGCAGACACAGAGTATCAATACACTGTAGTGGCCTATGGGCCACATGCATTACTTCTTTGTACTTGCAATCATATTTCCAAATAGGAAAAGAGAGCAAAGCAACCTCACCTTCTAGCTAGGTTTTCTCCCGAAAGGGTTTCCTAGATAGCATATCTTGTGTCTTATGTGTGTGATATTTTTTTATTCATTCTCTACCTTTCTTCATAATTTACATTCACATGCATGCTCTAATTATAGTAAAATCTACAGATCTAGAAATTAAATAAAATTGTAATAGTGTAGAATATGATATTTTTAATATAATATTATCAGATCTGTTGTGACAATCTGTTTAGTGGAATATCCATGGCAGTTTACAAATCAAGTTCTTCACAGGAACCCCAATCTACTTCACTTTTCCTATAGCTATGTGTCCCAGGAATGCCTTTCCTTTACGGAATATCACATCATGGGCCACGGTTTCCCAAAACTTCAATAGGGACAATATTTTTCCTTAGACATAGAACAAACATCACATCCTTGAGCTTGAGTGGGGAGCTTGAATCCCTATGAAACGTGGATGTACTAATCTCGATCATATTGTACCTTCTATCATCTCCAATCTCAATGTGCATCTAGATATCCTTCTCCTCCAAGTCACTAAAAAAATATCTGATCCCCATCATATGGACTAAGGCACAGTTGTGAAACTACCAAATGCTTCCCATCACTATGTTGGCCATGCATGCAATGACAGTAAAATGAAGCTTGAACTATGAATTGAAAGCTTCACCTTATATTCCTCCTAAGATCTTCTTTCTTGTATTCTTGTGTGGACACTTCGTGGTATAGTGCCCAAATTCATGACAGTGAAAGCAATTGATTCTGGACATGTCTTTCTTCTTGCCCCGATGACTAGATTCTACTTTGGATTTGGATTTCTTCCCTTAACTTTCTTTGACTTACTTTCCAAGGAGAAATTATCTTCATGCTCACCCTTGGATGAAGTCCCATCTCTAGTATTATGCCTTATTCCATCTTGCACCAGGTTGAACCATAAGAACTCCCAACTTAGTATTTTCTCCCTAATATTTATCGAATCTTGATAGTTATGCCAACTATTGGGAAGCCCCAAAAGGGCTAGAGCTACCAAGTCTTCTTCAGAGAAATTAACACCAACCCCGTAAAGTTCATCCTAAAACTACGTAAACTTGCTTAGATACTATAGAATTGTGTCATTCTTCTACATCTTTATACTTCGAAGGTTGTCCTTGAGTGCTAGCTTCCTATGCTCACTATTATTCTCAAACAATTCTGTCAGTATTTTCCGCATCATTAATGGAGTCACTTTTCAATGTAGGTTTGAGAAAATATGATTTTGTACTCCCTCCAATATGATTCTCCTCTATTTGGCCACATATTTCTTCCACTGAGCAAGATTCTAAGCATCATATACTTCGGGTTTTTCTACATCTATCTTGATGTACTCTAACAACCCATTGTCATCCAATACTGCCTCCATATCGTCCTTCTATGCAATTTTTTTTGATGTGCCTCCCAGGGCACAATCAAGTCTAATTCCATTGAAATCCATCTTCTCATTCTTGAAGAAAACTTGCAACACTGATCTTCAAACTTGAACCTCCTGAAATGACAACTCAAAATCTTGGATTTAAGAGATCTGTGGTTTGCATTATGTGAATGAGTGACCGGAGAATCCACAGTATGAAGATTTTTATGCCAACATTTCAAATCCAAAATGGGATCCATCATCATGACTCTTGAATGATGATAAAAGGTAGGCTGCATTAGTAAATAAATACTAATGAGGAATTGGATCAGCAACTATCGGCTGGGATAATAATATAATTTTTATTTACTAATGCAGCCCATCTTTTATTACTTTTATTTTTTATTAATTTATTTTTACTTATTATAAATTTTATTTATTAATTATTAACTTTTATTTAATTTTAAATAAAAATTTATTTAATAAATAAAAATAAAAATTATATTATTATCCCAGCCGACAGTTGCTGATCCAATTCCTCATTAGTATTTATTTACTAATGCAGCCCATCTTTTACCATCATTCAAGAGTCGTGATGATGGATCCCATTTGGGATTTGAAACGTTGGAATAAAAATCTTCATACTCTGGATTCTCCAGTCACTCATTCACATAATGCAAACCACAGATCTCTTAAATCCATAATTTTATCCCTATACAGAGGGGATACTTGGAGTGAAGTCCTTTTACTCGAAAAATCTAGAGTGACGATAGCAAGAAGAGCTGCAGATCTTCATTTTCTCAAAAACTGTCGGGATAATAATATCATTCCTCCATTTTCTCAAGTTAAGCATAGATTATAGAACAAATATAATAACAAAGTGTTTATTAAACTAAGCTTCTCTCTAATTAGGTCAGAAATTAAAAGAGTTAGAGTCTCCCTGGAAAATCTTGGACGCCTAGCTCTCTCATCCCACCTTAAACTTGCTAACAACATGAACAAGAACCTCTGGTCTATCATCGATGCAAGGACCACTCTGAAAGCAGATAATGAGGGTCAAATGGCTCTAACAAGACATCAAAAGAAATTCTCCAAATTATTAAACAATTCTCACCCAGCAATTGAATCTGACTCATCAGTGGTTAACGTAAGCCCTTGGAATGATTATTCGCATAACAAAAGTTTGATAATGGACAGCGGGTGCAGTAACACTACAGGCATTATAGTTCCAAACAGCGGTGAAGGCCAGGACAACGTTAATATAAGCAGCTCCTATAAAGTAGACAACGCAGGTTTGAATGGCATAAACAGCGCAGGCTTGAAGAATGGCACGGACAACACGCTGATCAATACGCATGGGATAGGTGAGAACCTCGCCTCGGTTAACATAATTGTTGTTCATAACCATGAGTCCGATAACCAGGTTCCAAACAACGGTGAAAGCGTTATCATAAGCAGCAACTGTAAAATAAACAAAGCAGATTTGAAGAATGGAAAAAACAGTGCAGGTTCCAAAAATGTCATGAACAACACGCCTGTTACCTGGATCAATACGCATGGGGTGGATGAGAACCTCGCTTTGGTAATTGATATAACGGTTCAGGAGTCCGGTAACCAGGTACAAAACAACGTAGGCTTGAAGAGCACAGGCAGCACACATGATATATCTGTTCAGCATTCCGATAACCAGGTGCACAATCCGCATAATATAAATAACGCAATCTTGAACAGCGCAGGCAGCTCGCTTGTTTCCTTGACCAATTCGCAGAAGGTAGTTGACCCTGTTTCGGATAACATATACGGTAACATAAATATTATAACAGTGCAAAATTCGCACAATGATGACCACGTTTCGAACAACAAGGATATTTTAGTACAGAATTCGCACAATGATAATTGCAGCATAAATAATGTTATGCAACACGCTGGGTCCCAGGATTTGAATAGCACAGATGAAGTTAACACTGAAAGCACACACTTCGCAAAAAGGAATTTAGTCAGCAGTATTTTAATCAGCAACCTTAATGGCGGTAATAATGTGCATAGCAATGGTAATGGGTTAAAAAATGAAGGCTTAAATAATATTGAAAAGGCAGAAGAAATCAAAATGTTTCAAGGAGTTCCCGGGGTAGCAATGGAATCAACAAAGGAAAAACTCAGTGTTCAGCAAGCAGTGGTGAGTCAAAAAGAAAAGTGGTCAATCTGTCATCTCAGGAATTAGATCTTGAAGCTATTAATGTTATCAACAAAGGTATGGGGTTTGCTATGACTCCTAAAAACCTACCTATTGAAAAGATGATATGTACCATAGAGGATGGGATTAATAACCTTCCTTCAGATGATAAAGAAGATTTGAGACAAGAGTTTTCTCTCATCATGAGGAAAGCCAAAACCCCCAAAAGCAACCTGAGTAAGGAAGAACAAAAGGCCTTCAGATCCTTGCGGAGCAATGACAAGATTGTGGTTCTTAAGGCAGATAAAGGAGGAGCAGCAGTCATCTTGGATAAGGAAGACTATGTAAGGAAAATGAATGATCACCTAAAATGTGGCAGTTATAAGAAGCTGAACAGTAATCCCATCCCCAAAATCATGAAGGATGTTAAGAAGATCATCTCATATTCCAACCTTGACGATGAAACAAAAAAGAAATTAATTCCTTCCTGTGAATCTATCCCTAGAATCTATGGATTACCCAAGATCCATAAAGAAGGGGTCCCCCTTAGACCAATAGTAAATACTATTGGCTCCCCAACCTATGAGCTTGCTAAATATGTTGCCAAAATTCTTAAACCCGTGGTCGGCAATACTGATTCCTTCATCAAAGACTCCCAGGACTTTGTAAATCTCATCAAAAATGAAAGGATTGAGCGTGATGACATCCTTGTTAGCTTTGACGTGGTATCCTTATTCACCAAAATACCTCTTGATGAAGCCATTCACGTTATAAAAGATGTTACTGATCCAGGGACTGCAAAACTAGCTGAAATCTGCTTAAGGTCAACTGTGTTCACTTTCCAAGGAATATTTTATGAGCAGACATCTGGTGTGGCAATGGGATCTCCCCTCTCACCGATCATGGCCAACCTATACATGGAATATTTTGAAAAGAAGGCCCTTGAATCATATCCCTTAAAACCAGCCTGGTGGAAACGATTTGTGGATGATACAAATATAAAATGGACAGATGGTAGACAAGAGCTGGACAAGTTTTTCATTCACCTAAATTCTATCTCTCCAGGAATAAA
Source organism: Pinus taeda (assembly GCA_000404065.3). Taxonomy (NCBI): domain Eukaryota; kingdom Viridiplantae; phylum Streptophyta; class Pinopsida; order Pinales; family Pinaceae; genus Pinus; species Pinus taeda. The sequence goes on from APFE031630809.1 coordinate 221,514, forward strand.
ATTTACTATGGAGCTTGAGGAAAACATGAGCATCCCATTTTTAGACGTTCTAATCAGCAAAAAAGAGGATGGCTCTCTAGGGAATAAAGTCTTCAGAAAGTCAACCCACATAGAAAGTTACCTCCATGCTGAATCCCACCATCACCCAGCCCAGAAGTTTGGGGTTCTAAACACCCTTGCCATCAGAGCCCTTAGAATCTCTGACTCAGAGCATCTGAATGAAGAAAAGAAGCATTTAATTTCAACCTTTAAGAGCATAGGCTACAAAGATCAAGAGATTAAAAGAGCCATAGAGAAAGCTGAAAGGAAGTTGTTATCTCATGATCGTAAAGCCCAAGACCAGCCTCAGGTGGGTAAATTTTTTCTTCCTTATATCCATGGAGTTACAGACAAAATCGCTAAAATCCTTAGGAAGAAAAACATCATCACACATTTCTCAGCCCCTGGAACTATTATGCAAGGTTTGAAGTCTGTAAAAGATGATATTGACAAGCATCAACTCAAAGGAGTCTATAAAATAGATTGTTCATGTGGTAAAAGCTACATTGGTGAAACTGGTCGCTCCCTCCGTACAAGGCTCAAGGAACATGGCGCTGATATTAAGAATGAAAGATCTCGGACTTCAGCCTTGGCAGAGCACTCCGCAAAGACGAAACACCATATCTGCCTGGAAAGCGCATCAATTATTGCAAGGGAAGAACAGTATCAAAGTCAAAAGATCATAGAATCACTTGAAATCATCAAACACCCTCATAATCTGAATAGAGACAATGGTATGGAGATTAGCAGGAGCTGACTTCCCTTGATCAAGGAATCAAGATCGAAAACTCATCCAGGTAGGGCAGTCAAGGAGGTAAAGCAGGTAAAATTTTTCTAATTAACCCTAATTTAATATTAACAAGCATATAAATTAACCCTAATTTAATATTAACAAACATATAAATTAACCCTAATTTAATATTAACAATCATATAAATTAACCTTAAAATACAATAATTCATGAATTTCTATATATTAATTATTTATATTATTCTTATTATCATATATTAATTAATATTAATTAATATAATTATTATCATATATTAATGAATATATTAATATATTATTATTATCATTTAATTATTTATATTAAATCATAAATCATTATTAAATAATTATAACTAATTAATTACTAGGGTTTTTTAGGTTTATTTTATCTCATATAATCATAATTCCATTTTATAAGCATATATTTTTAATTAAATAAGTAAATTATTAAAATTAAATAAAGTTAATAATTAATAAATAAAAATAAAATTAAAAGATAATAGTTAACAATTAATAAATAACATAAAATTAATAAAGTTAATAATAATAATAAATATTTATAAATAAGTAAATTAATAAAATTTAATAAAAATAAAATTAATAAAGATAATAATTAATAAAAATAAATTATTAATTTAATAATTAATATAATTAATAATTAATAAATAAAATATTAATTAAATTAAATTAATTTATTTACTAAATAATAAATAAAAAATAATTAAATTAAATTTATTTATTTAATAAATAAAAATAAAAATTATATTATTATTCCACGAGACAGTTGTTGATCCAATTCCTCATTAGTATTTATTTACTAATGCAGCCCATCTTTTATCGTTATTCAAGAGTCCTCATGATGGATCCTATTTGGGATTTGAAACGTTGGCATAAAAATCTTCATACTGTAGATTCTCCGGTCACTGATTCACATAACTCAAAATCTATATTATGCAATGATTCTAGCTCTAATAGCATGTAGAAATTAATGTGTGGATTTAATAATGCTCATGAAATTTACTAAATCATAAGACAAGAAGCTAATCTACTGATCTGCAAAAGTTAATTCACCATATATGACAAGAATCATATACATGCAAAATAACACACCACACATGCATAAATATTTATCCGAGGGAAAGCAACTGCTCAAAACCCCTTACTATCTATAATGCATTAATTAGAGAATATAGATGAAATACATAGGATTTCTCAAGCCTGAACACACCCTGCAAGTTTATAGTCTATCCCTCTGCCTAACTAACTGACTATGGAAAACACTTACCCAATTTTGAAGCCCTCCAAGCTTATATTTCCTTGCATTGTTCCCTTGAGTAATTGGCCCCTATTTTTTAGGAACTTCCCACCATGGAATTTTGTGATTAACTTAGGTCCTTTCTTTAATTGTATGCATCACCTATACACATTGGGATATGCATCAGGTCCTTCTTTAGTTGACATTGTTGTTGTTTCAGTACCTGGATCTACCGCAATCCACTGATCTTTATCCACCAGTAGATCCTCCATATTTAGTTTCCACAACTAAGACTATGACCATCAAATTTCTCGATCTCTATATTTCCACTAATCACCATATTCTTTCACCACAATAATTAATCCTGCAGATCTCCCACTAAACAAGTTCTACCACAGGCTTGAGAAAAAACACCTTAGCAGCAAAGGCATCCCCTTGAAGCCAAAACAACTCTAATAGAAAATGTAGGTTTTAAACCTCTACAGAAATAACCTACATATGAATTCTAAAAACAAAAAATAAACAATGGTGATACCATAAAACATAAAACAGATATACACAGAGATTTCCCCGTGGATCCTAAAACCAGGACTATTAGATTGATTTTTCATTAAGTTCATTTCAATGTTACAATACATATATATACATGCCGAAGCATCTAGAAACACCAATCCATTAACCCTGGATTAGAACCTAATCGTAGTTCCCTTGACCATATCTACAAAATACCATGCAAAATAAACCATTATTCCCAAACCTATGTGCGAAATTCATGCACAAAACCATAGGTAGGTCCGCCCATCTAAGATAGGGTCCAAAAAATATTTCTTGAGTTGTTTCCCTAGACCTCGCATAGGGGGCTACTGCCCCCTGCATATCCCCCGATAGGGGGCCCAGTTGGCCCCGCTATAACCATCTCGCGTGTGGGCTAGTCATGGAAATAATATAACACAATCCAACAACATTTGCGAGCAAGTTCATGATATCTTGGATAATTTTAATATTAAGTACAAACAACATCATGGTCAACATTAAGTGCCACATAAGCTTTGAGTGGGTGACATGATTTGGTTGCATTTGCAGAAGGAAGGTCTCGGTGGAGCCCATTGGAATCTTCAACCACTCCAATATGGGCCTTACCTAATCACTAAGGTTTTGGGTGACAAATATTTCAAGCTAAGTATCACCCCATTCCTTGACCTACACCGAGTATTCAATTTGGACTACCTTCGACCATACTTTCCACCATTATTGGATGCATGGGACATTGTCAAGCAGCTAACACCAATAGAGGTCAACCCAGATTGGATTGAGTAGGCTACAACTAATTGGATCATGGATAAACTCATTAAGAACACTTTCCAAAATAGGATCTAGTTGTATTAGGTTGTCAAAGTCGGTTAGCTCCTGCACCAAGGAAAGTGACTCACCACGGACCAAGTTTAGCATAATTTTCCCCATCTCATGAAGGCACTCAACGCAATGGGGACCATTACTTCCTCTAGGTAGAGGAATGATCCAAGTGGATCTTGGTGACCACCCACCTTTTCCACTTAAACCCTCAAAGTTGTTTCCTTTTAGTTTCCTATTTCAACAATTTTCTATTTTTGGTAGTTTTTTGGGTCTTGAACTTTTGGAGTCGTTTTGAGGCCCTAAACAACATTTTCTGGGTAAAAAGGAAAACGTAGGCCAAAGATTACATTTACAATTGAAATATGTTATTATAAGCTAGAACTTTCTAATGTGTTATCTTTCATGCCAAACAAAGATCGTATGCCAAAGTTATGACCCTCGGAAGTTGACATTCCAACTAACTCCATTGGGGCCCACAAGATTTTGGTGCTTCATCTCTGAGGGTTATATTTTTAGATTTTTATGGTTTCTCGTTGTTTCTTCATGATAAAAGGGCCTCACAACCTCATTGCAACTCATTTTAAAAGGCATGTAGCTATCACATCTCTTCTTAGAGATAAGGTACCATCAATATTTTTTCATTCTACATGTAAATAGTTCTCCAACATTTGTTATATATTAATTAATATTTTCATTTTGTTGTATCTCTAAGTTTTTGTTTAAATCTATATTTCATTTTGTTCCTTCATAAATCTAGATCGTAATCTCTCGTGTCTCCCTTTCGTAATTTTTCTATATCTTTGAATTCATAATTACTAGATAGCGTAAGTAAATGAAGTAAATGTTAAATGGAAACATAGATAATAGTCACAAGTAATTATTATGTTTAGAAATTATAGCTTTCAAATGAATTTCAACATGGTATCAAAAGTAGGATTGAAGAATAAATGTTGGGATATTGGTCATGCTCTAGTTACCACCCTCTCTCAAGAATATCTGGAAAGCCTATAATAAAAAAATAGTCACCTATCATTTTACATACCTATCGCATCTACCTACTAAATAGAGGTACATAATTCTCCATGGACAATTGAGGATATGAAGCCAAATGTTTATATAACCTTACATGATTTCAAGGAACTATGTAAATGAATAAAATATGTTCCATCTCCATAAAAGAATAATTACGATCCAATCTATAATAAATATGAAGTATGTCTAAATATTTTAATACAAAACCTCATCTCCATGATAAGGTATCTAAATTACATATGAGCTAATTTAAAGGATCTAAAAAAGTAGTCCTAAAAGGATCACATCCGAATATGATCTGAGTTCAGCTTTGGTATGAGAAGCAAAGTGTAAGTTTGATTTGTTCACATTTGAATTATTCTATGATTATTTCGAGTGTTATAGCGGGAAAGAAGATCTGAGCAATATTCTTGTTTCAAACAAGGAAATAATTCATCATGAGTCTATTGCTATATCACCCGAGATTATGGTGATAATCGAAGTCTGAGAAAAAGGACTGATTTTTATATATAAGTGGATGAGATTTTATGTTTTCTTGTTGTGGATAAGAATGCCATGTTCTTTGTAATATAGGTTGTTGTCATGGAAATCTAATATTATTCCATCTTTGTGGTGTGGAATAATGACTAATGGAACTAGACCGAAAATCCAAGATTTGCGATTAGTCTAAGATCTGAGTATGAGTTCTCTATCAAGGCTGAAACATGATTACTCTTTATGAGATAATATGAATATGAAGTTTCTGTAGTATCTAAGTCATAAATAAAATTCTTTAGTATATAAGTCTCCTCTACGATATTCATATGATTTTTTTTAGGGAAATAGTGTCACCCTAATTTATCTGTGGTATGGTTAGTATTGTAGTACAAAGTCTTGTAGCTCAATTTCTTCATAATCCAAAACTATAATGCTATGAAATTTCACAAAGTCTGAGACCAAAATTTTTGTGGAACTATGCGAGTTAAGGAATTGTGATGTACCTCTGTGAAGCAGGGACCATGACCTGAGTTATAAGGTATCCAAATTCTCTAGCGTATGACCTAAATACCAATCTCTCATTAGTGAAGGTTACCATGATACTACATTAGAAGGAAAACATATCAAGAGCCTACTTGATGTAAACAACATGAAGAAATTTTTGGTTGGCTTGACTTGAGATCCAAGTTATAGTACAGCGTGGAGTGTGGCATACATGCAATAAAACTTTTGAAGCTCAGTTGAGATATGATTCATAGTAATCCGTTCTCTTATAAGTTTACATGGCAAAGATAAATAACATTTAAACATGAACATAGGTCGAATTCCTCTTGAAATATAAAATATCAAAGCCATAATGTTAAGAGCATAGGATATTGGACTAAAATATGTTGAGTTACCAAGAGGATATGGACTTGTAAAATATCAATACCATATGTATTTTGTTTGGGAGTTTAGGGTTTTCAAAAATCCCAACAAGTTGAGAAGAAGTTGAAGGTAAGAATATTATCAAGCTATGATTAATATGCTAGTCTATAAATCATAGCAAGGGTTTGAAAAAGAAAGGTCTAGGGTTTATACCCTATGAATGGTTTCTTTTTCTAAAAGAGAAATAAACCCTAGCCTATGCATGACGATGTGGATTAAGTTGTCTTTCAAGCTAGATGCCATATAGAGCTAACAAAGTTGTAGATGTATGCAAGAAGTTCATAGATTAAGAGGGAGATGAATTTTCTCAAAAGAAAAGTATTTTAGAAACCCTCCTCTTTGTCTACTATTATTTTTGTTGTCTTTACCTTTGAATAGTCTCTTGTCTATATATAGTTTACTTAATTTTAATTATTTTTTCATGCCCTCCTAGCAATGATTGTAATTCAATGAAAAGGGATTCCTAGGGTTTGGCAACAAGAAAAAAGCTATTGAAGAACTTGAATGAAAAAAGAGAGACCATTCAAAAGTATGCAGTAGAGAACTCAAAGATCTAGCATGCACCTTAAAGCAACATGGAAGCAATAAGATTCTCCTAGTAAGAGGGAGAGGTTCACGTTAAAATGATTTTCATAATAGAAGAGTTACCCCATATTTTGAAGAAGTATCATGATTAAATAAAACCTCATACTTTGGAAAGAACTCATAAGCTAAGGGAAGAAATTTGGACTTTAGAGGGAGTAAGAAGCATAATTTGACATGAAAGATCTTACATTATAATATGCAACTTGAAGATACATCAACTAAGTTATTAGTGCTAATGAAGATTGGTATCCGATATGATTTCTTAGCAGAATATGAAGCATGATTAGGTTGCAATGTGAAGGAAGAATATATAACATCTTGTACAATTAGTTATGAAGCAGTCTAGCTCCATTTGATGGACTATTTGATGGCATGTTGAATTCAAATATTATATCTTCTATTGATCTAGTTTGTATTAATATTATTATAGAACTCGTAAGGTCAAAGAAAATTGTGAATCATGACATGATGCAAAATGGAGCCAAGAAGCTACAATTGATCTCCATGGATGAACAAGTATCGAATGAATTAATGAATTCCCTTCCTAAGGGATAGGATAATTATTTCTGAGATAAGCTTAGGCTTGTGGATATCTCCTCCCTATTTGAGAGGGAGTGAGGATGGACACCTTTGTTCTCCATGTGTCATGTATTACGGCTACGATTAACAGCCGTAAGTCTAGTACATGAACATAGGTAGGGAGAATGGTGGATTGAATAAACATCAAGGATCAACATTCTTGAGATATTTATGGTGATTAGGACTAACAACTGTAGGTGAAGTATGTTGATTTGGTATAAAAATGGTTCTGACGACCGATATTTCTTTGTGTCAAGTATTGTGACAATAGATTAGGAAATGGTCTCGTGAGGATAGGCCTTGATGAACCTAAGTGGGATATGTGCCTTGAAATGTAGTGGTGTCTTATTGAATTCCCCCAAACATTGTGGTTTGACCTAGTGGAGAGATAGATTACTTGCTAAGGTCTTGGTATTTTGACAATGTTGGTTATGATGATGCTTATCAATGTAGATCCTTTCTTATAGAAGTCTTCAACTTGAGAATGTCCCAATGATTCATTATTAATACTTCCCTATTTACGAGGGAGTGTTGAAATTGTAACTAGGGTCAGTATTCATAATTGTCATTTGACTTGTATCATTATGTATTCTATGTAAAAACAAAAGAAGAAAAAAATATTATTTTCTAGGATGTTCTTCATGATTTATTTTGTTTTGAAGAAAAATGTAAAAGGACATGTTCCTCATGACCCTTGTAAAAGAAGAAAATTCAATTTTTTTGAAAAGCTTTAATTTCCCTCCAATTTTCCAAGTCAACCTACACAAAAGATGTGTCATTTCAAATGATAGAACAATTATATATTTGCACCTATCTTCCAACATTTGTAAACAAAGTTCATATATTATCTATTTAAATTTTGGATATATGGCATGATATTTGAGGATATATCAACAAAGGTTTTCAGACTCCTATTTTCTATAGTACATGAAGATCTAAGTCTCTCTATGATGTGATTTTTTTGTGACATGTTTCCATAGGATGATGCGAGTTACTATGGTATGATTTTGTATGTTAATGTGAGTTACAAAGGAATATTATACTATTATTATTGATTTGTAGAGGTAAATAATATTGCATGTTTTAGAGGCACTATTGTGATGATGTGAGTTTTAGAGGTACATGATTATGCAAGTTTCAGAGACATTTAAGGACAAACATATGGTTGATTGGTGGAATATCTTATGGAACAAACATGTCATAGTTTGGAGGGATGACTTGGTATTTGTATCACTTGTTAGTTTGACTTGGATTACTCTTATTTATGAAGAATCTATAAGGAAAGGATTATGGATTTTCCCCTTATGGATTTCTCCCTAGCCTCTAGCATAAAATCTAGTGTACCTTGTCTCTTGTGTTATTTTCCTATATTTTTGAATGTATAATTACTTGATGACATAAGTAAATGAATTAAATGATAAAAATAAGCATAGATAATCGTCACAAATACTTATCTTGTTCATAAATTCTAGCTTTCAAACAAATTTCAATAGTAACAATGATGAGCGAAGAAGAAACTCACACAGGGTGCTTCAAAATAAGAAATTTTGTTAAGAAGATTAGGGAGATACTTTTACAAGTACATAAGGCATTGGATTTGTCATGAGAAAAACACAAGACTAGGCATAATTAATGCACGATAGAGAGGTCATTCAAAGTGGGAGATAGAGTATGGTTATAATTGAATAGTGAGAGGCATGGGGGCTTCTTTCAATGAGCCTCTAACATATCTAACATATCACGTGCATTTGTTGTATACTAAAAAATACCCCTAATTTGACTAAATATTAGGAAATACCTCTAAAAATCACATTATTTAACCCCCTACCAATACGAACCATTTACACATTCCCAATTTTAAAAACCTCTACTTTCACTAGATGTTGTAGGTATCTATTTTTTCATTAACATTTTTTATACCCTTTTATATATTTTCATTAACTTTGAGCTCCATTTTTTATAACTACCAAAAAAAAAACCATTTACCCCCTAATATATGATCAATATATTACGTCATATTTTCCTCTATATATCCCCCAATATGAACCCACATTGTATGGTATTGCTTCACTAGTGAAGTCCCCTTGGTGAGAGGTTATCAGGTCCTCATGATAAAATCAAATATTTGTGAAATGATCCTTTTGAGATATTAATAGAGGGAGATAATTCCTATAAACTTTATATATGATCATACATGTGCATTTAATTAGTGGTGAATGTAGAAAATATAAAACTTTATGAACCCTCCTTGTTGGATTAGGAAGATGACTATGTCCTACCTTCTACAGAGGAATTAACACCAAATGTTGAAGTATATTTGATAAAAGATACATTTTTGTAGAAGACTTCTAGAAATACAAGATTATGGTAACATCTTGTTTGGCATATTGGGTTAAAAGGACACCTTCTATGCAAGGATAAATAGTAGTCTAGGGAGAAGGTAGAGGAAAATTTTCCTCATCATTTAGTAAAATATTTTGAGGAGAAAATCCTCCAAAAATGGGGAGGTATGATCTATATTGTATCATTATATTATTTTTTATCCATATTTATTCTTTCAAAATGGGAAAATTGAAGTTATCGAAACAATTTTGTTGGTGGGACCCAGTTTGGAGAATTGGGGTTTGTAACCTTCTATGACAAGTTTGATGGTAAAAAATTCCTACATAAATGTAGGCTCATATGATACTATTCTACACTTTATGACCTTTCCAATAGCGTAAGAATTGTTTCAATTAGAGTTTAAATGCAGCATTTATGCATCCTTGAATATGACCAATCATGCTTAACCATCGTACTTTTAGAGTATGCCACAATAGCCCTTGTTACTCATGAAAAAGATATTATGCATGTGGTAAATATGAATAATACTCTATAAAAATTGAGTTGTGACTCATGTTGAAGGTTGAATGGGTCAAATTTAGTTGCTAGTTGGATATCAAGCTGTGTTATAATTGATCGAGTAGGAGGAAAATGGATTCCATTATATTTCCTTGCAATTTTCTCCATAGTAGAGTAGAGTAGTTGAATGTGGGTAGAGATAGACAGAGAATAATAGAGGGGAGCTATGTTCTATAGAAGCCCATGGGAAACATGTCTCAAGAAACTCCATATAGAGTGCCTTCTCTTTCATACTTGTGTCATTTCCATTCTCGACAAAATAGAGCATAGCAACCTCATGTGCCAAGTAGTTTTTATATTGAAATATTTTTTCAAGCATATCTTGATGCCCATTTTAGTTTATAAACAAAATTTTTTACTTTTTTTTTTAATATTATCTATTACATGCATAAATGACAAAAAATAATAACAAATTTGGAATATAAAAAGAACTAACCCTTCATACTATAGATTTCAATTTTTTTTCATATGTCTATTGTGAGGAGCTATCCAATGGAATATCAACAATAATTTATAAATCATTAAAGGATTTGGTCTAACCCTAGTTTTGGTGTATGGGATATTTTGTCAGATGGCCATAGGATTCTATAAATCGGATATAAACCACATATGGATACCACCATGGAGATTCTAAGTGCGCTAGTGCAAGAGCTACACGTGCAAACTTAAATATTTCAAAATAGTTAGGTGAAGAGGTGATAGGTCCATTCAATGATCAAATAAAGGATCATAATGATACAATGTGATTTCCACCATCCATGTAATGACCTTGATCCTATATATCAATTAACATCAAACATTTGGTGAGAAAAGGATTGCATTTTACCACACTCAAGATAAGAATCAATAACCTCATTGAATGAGTTCTATAATGAGTTTGGTTTCCTTTGCAACTATGATATAGGTTAGCAAGATAAATATTCTAGTTCTAGTTTGATTGGCAATACGTTGGCTTTGAAAATTTTGAGTGGTGGCCCATCCTCAAATTTGGAGGTTATAGGGAAAGAGTATAGGAGAGATTTAAAAAAACAAAGAGACATAATATATGAACAAGACATGAGATACCAACATCTTGAACTTGGGTGGTAAAACAAAACTTAACAACATTATGGAGATAAGAGACAAGGCATTGGTAGGATGTTTTCCAAGGAAGATAATGATTTTGGAGGAATTGAATAACTAGACCTGAAAAAACTTCAAATCATTTGTGGGAATCTCCAAATATCATGATTCTAGTAAAATGATGTTTGGTTTGAGTGTTTAAATGTCGAGAAAGGTGGAAACTATCTTGAACCAATAGTGGAAGTGGGAATCTCAATCCCCATTCTTGAATAAATGGCATATTAAATTCAATGTCAAGTTGGATAGTGAGGATGTTCTCCTCGTATGGGTTTGTATCCCAATGCTACATCCCAATGCTACAACTGATTTTGTTATCTTAAGAGGTGCTAAAAAAAATTAGCAATATTGTATGTGCCTTTTATGAAGTATATTTAACTTTATTAGGGTCCAAATGCTATGGCATGGCACCAATCTTGGTAGGGTTAGAAGTGAGAAAATGTCTAGTAGAATTGATTGATATTAAAAGAGGACTTGATCTAGAGTCCATGAAGTTGTGTACATTGTCACTACTAAGAGAGCCTTAATACATCATGTAATTACTGAAGTCCACAAAAAAAATGGGCTTAAAGGAAGAATCCAAGAGACCCAAAGACATTGGAGCTAGAAATAGTGGAGATCATGAGTAGGAAATAGCATGTAGGGGTTAAAGTGAATTTACATTGTCCTAAATGGAACCAATAAAGTATAATTTAATACCTAAAAGAAAAGGAAATATCTATTTTCTAGGTGTGGTAGAAATGGTTTTAGTTTTTTTTCTTTTTTTTGGAAGAGAAAGTACCTAAATATAATCAAAGGGGAGGGAGAGTTTTCATATCTATGGCCCAAAAACAAGAATCCTTTGAAGTTAGGTATAGGAAATAAATGTGCTTAACTAGGGATCTTAAATGAAATCCTAGCCAAGGGTTCCGTATGATTTGTTTAACCTTGAATTGCTAAGGGTTAGGGAACCCCTTGAAGAAGTAGGTCAAAAAGAGATTAACTTATAATATATATTATAAAACCTTGTATTATTTTGTGGCTAGAGACAATGTCATATGGGGAGATTATCACTCAAGAACTCTCTAAACTAAAGTGATCCTATTTTATAGATGTCATTACGAGGTCAAGTGGGATTGTAACTAGATTGAATAAATGTTTATTCACCCTTACTAATTTTTAGCCCTTTCCTATAAGACTACTCACCTCATAAGTGGAGGAAGCCTTAAAGGTACTCTACAATAGAGATGGATGTATTTGGGAATTTGAGTGAGGAACAAAAAATCAAGGTAAATTCACTAGAAGATAAAAGGACTATTATTCTTTTGGAAAAAGGAAAAGAAGAAATTGTGGTTATAGGTTGGGGAAAGACAACAAAATTCATTAATGGGTATGATATTTTTAATAATAAAATAGATATGAATATTCATGGGTTTGTTTCAATGGTGCTTCATAGAAAAATTGTTAAAATTGGCAACTAGGGCCAAACTCCATGCAAGTTATCTTATTTATGGAAGGTGATATTTTTCCTGGATCCCTCTCATCAAGAGGTGTAGGATTGATCTAAAGATCATTTGATTCTGATAAGTATTCATTGAGCTATGAATTTACCTGTGTTATAAGACATTTCGTCAAGGTCAGCCAATAACCAAATAAACCCCACATGTGCTCAATGTTTTAGTATAAAAAGAGATGACTTGATAGTCATTTCTACACACACTTCTATCTTGATTTCGCTCCACTTTTCTTGGGTTTTAGTGGAAGAGAAATCTAGGAGTGGAAGCCCTAGACATTGGAGGAAAAGAGGCTTCCTTAGATGCAGATGGAAGGCAGCCCTAGACGCAGACTAAATGCTACCCTGATGCAGATCTAAAGGTTGCCCTAATGCAAACCTAAAGTGTTGGGTTGTGTTATATTCTTTCAACGACTAACCTACATAATGAACCAGGGGGTTAGAGGGGGGGCGGAGCCCCCTCTTCGTTGCGTTGATTGCGCAGCGGGGGGGTTAGAGGGGGGGCGGAGCCCCCTCTTCGTTGCGTTGATTGCGTAGCGGGGGGGTCACAGGGTGTTTGAGGGGGGTGGGTAGCCCCCCCCTACGGGGTCTCGGGCAGCGCCCCGGGAAAAAAAATTTTGGACCCTATATTAGGTTGGGCGAACCTACCTATGGTTTTTCGGTCCATGGTTTTGGATGCGATGGTTTCTCGGTCCATGGTATTGGATGCCTCGCAATGTATAAATATGTATTGTAACATTGAAAGGAACATAATGAAAAATCAAGCTGGTAGTCCCGGTTTTGGGATCCAGTGGGAAATCTCTGTGTATA